>CM052275.1:1288987-1552756 GCA_028455795.1 Lasioglossum marginatum
TCATCTAAGAGGATGAGTTTGGCAGTTTGCGTGGAGTTATGTTCAACAACAAATACAGAGTGTAGATCCTTCAGCTACTGCGGGGTTAGTTCAGAATAGACACACCATTAATCCTTTGCGGACGAATGGCGCTGCTGAGGTTGCAAGAAGTTAATTATTCGCAAACAATGTCTCACGAAGTGTTATTAAAGCATTGTTGCCCTTCATTTAACTCTTACACTTAGAGTCGTGTCGGCATTTACGCTGGAACCCATCATTTTAGTATTATGAAAGGGTGCTCAGGGTGCTCAGGGTGCTCACTGCTTATGAAAGCAGTGATCAGCTAAACTTTTTTAGCTGATATAACATGGTGCAAGGAGAGTTTTAAGACGATTATACCAAATTTTTAATCAATCCTTTTTTCTTCTGTTTTAGAAGATTTGAGGTTTCCAGTCTAAAATTATGCACCTAACAGTGCGCAATTTCAGAAAGGTCCTGGTGTGATACTTCGCGATACCAGTCTTGGACTAAATTCCATAGTTTTCTTGATAGTTGCTTTGGCAAATTCGAACGTTCTCGAGAAATAATTTTATTTTGGGTTCCCCTTGAAAGTTGTTAACGCCACATTGAGGGTGGTAGTCACGAGGGTAGCAGACGCACACGCTGGCAAATTTTTCGGAAAGTGCGAGGCCGCAACCGCCCAACCTCTGACTATGTTGGCAGCATAGTGGCGGCGCCAACACCTCGTATATTTTAATGCCAGCCACGGCGGAATGCAGTCAAAACTGTTATTACAGTTTTAATTAAACGAAAATTATATCATTTCATACATTTTTGATGCGAGTCTGAGCGCGCTGGAGCATGCTGACGTATTCAGGCTAGCCTCTGCATGCGGCACAGTATAGCCCACCGTTACCCCTACGTTTTCTGTTTCGAATATTATACAACGGACGTCCCTCCGGGGACTTCAGCCACTAACTTTCCCAACTACCCTACAAGTTTCGTGCTCCCGGCATTTTTCCCTTCTCTACTCGAAGGATCGTGTTTAATCGCGGCGCACGGAATGCACGTTCCATCTCCTCGCTTGAAATTTACATCTGCCGCGTAAATGACACCGCCGAGAGCCGAGAAGCCGATGAATTTTTGACTGTTACACATCACGTGCCCCAGTAGACGTTTGATAAATATTTATGCACACTATCGAATGCACCGCGTACGTGTGCGCCGTCATTATGCCGCGTTTAAATCTTTCAAAAATATCGCCACGGTTCTTTAATGCCGGAGTAAATGCGTAAATGTTGCCTGCACTCTCCTAGTGGGAAAAAGATAACGCAAATATTTTCAGTCGTACTTGTCCACGGATTTTAATGATCCTGGTATTGCAGTAATCATCAGACTGTGAAACAAAAAGTTTCTAAGTCAACTGTGATACGTAGAAGTCAAATAAAAATCTACTTTTCCAATAACTTTAATAAGTCGAGAATAACATTAAAAAAATAAATTAAAATAATCACTTGCACTGAAAAATACTATAAAAGTAGATAATGAAACTTGTATAAATTCTTTAGAACACATTAACCCTTTCGGTCATGGCGTCCCCATATAAGGACATACTAAATAAATGCTTGGAATAATTTAATTCAAAGAACTGCTTAGCAAAGCCATTATTTTTTTCCCAGAAATAAATAATTCGTGAACGAAAGGGTTAAACAGTGTCATTTGTAATTTAAAGTTAAGAAGTCGGAAAAAGTGTCGACGAAACAATAATTAGAAATACTGGGAGCACGTATCTAAGTGATTGCGTGTAAGCAAGTCATCCTGTATGCAGACGGTGCTAACAGCGAAAGGGTTAACCCGAAGACTGGCTGTCTTTCCGATCATAAATCACCATCTAGATACAATTCAAAACGAATAAGGGCTGAATCACACGAACGTTTTCCTCCCTGCGTGTCGCCTGCTACGTGTAAAACAGCCGAATGAGTTCAATGCATTTGAATTGATTTGACTACATGAGCGTTTCGCATGCCGGTAGATCTGCACCCTAGCTGCCACGCATATCAGAACGCAGGTAGACATAAAAAATGCAATTCATTGATCACTTGATATTGATTAAATAATATCGTTTCAAACGCACAGCGTGTCGTACATTGCATACCGATGTCCCATTCACGCTCCCAACACATAAACACAGTATATAATGGCGGTGTTCGTTTACATTTAGTTAATATGGGTAGCATGAAAAATACAGCTTTCGACACGGTAGTGTGTTCGAGGTTTTAGTGCTTGTTGTCTCGCAACGGTCGTGAATGACGATATCACTTTCAACCACTGAGTATGCAATATGACGTAAGCGCAATGTTCTCGACAGCTAGCGGGTGCACGTACCTACGCGACGATGATTCGATGAATATAAAATTTAGGACGCAGCGCGGCAACGTCGGTCGAAAATTTAATAACGTTAAGGCCAGGCTACGTACATCGTCGCGCAGTATATTACACGCGTAATGTTGGCGAGAGATCTTTCATCTTTAAATGGCCACGCTCCGATATGTCTTCACACATATAGGAACCTCTTACACGCGGTATGCGAAGTACGGCTGGTATTTATGTTGCAGCGATAAATTCAACGAGCGTCTCAAAATGGGGTTAGAAATACGCGGACCCCGGCGTTCTCATGCATACCATATTTTTTCTTCCTTTTTCTCCCCTCTCTCTTTTTTTCATTCTACATCGTCGGAAAAATACGCGCGATGATTTTCCATCAGACAGGCCTGATTCCGACTCTTTGTGCCAGCGATATTAACGATCGTCGATAGAACTGGGGAAGTCATTGAATTTTCGTTTTCCCCGGGCATTATTATTTATACAGGAGGTAGGGAACTTGGGCAAACTATTCCCTGGAAATCTCTCGGGAATAGAGGCTGAATGCGTGCTCAGTATTTTACAGTTCACTGGAGCCCTTTATATGATAAATGTAGTATCGCAGCTGAGTCCTTATAGGGACGCCGCGTGTGTTTCCTCGCATTTTTTCTGGTCGAATTTTTACCTTGGCTGTTATTTAAAAAAAAGCTCCGCTGAAAAATTATCCTTCTCCGGGGAGCCTGTCACGCGAAATGGAAGATATAAAGAGTAATACGTTGTACGGCAGGAGTCATGTAATATGTTTTAGAAATAACGTTCGCGAACCCCCGTAGGCATTTATCAAAGTTTCTAATATCGTTCTGATCGGCGAACGTGCTCTCACCGAATAAAAAATTATAGGATAGCCGAAATAACAATTTATCTTCCATATTTGGATGCTGGTGCAATTAATATGTGTTAGCAGTTTCTCGTTTCATTATATTGTCAATTAATTTTCTTATTTACTGCTTACTTGGAAGGCGTCCGAAAGTATTGCAAAATATGCTGCATGTTTTAGTTTCATTTTATTTAACAAGTGCACCTAAAATTTTTTGCAATAAAAGTTTATGGTTTTTTTCTAATCTTAAATATTTAATAAATTAATGGGGTAATATGATTTTCTTTTTTCGTGTAATACTGTACAATGCTGTACAATGTTACGTGTTTAGAATGAAGGAGCACAGGAAGCAGAAGTTAGGTGGAAAGGAGGAAGACAATTTACACACCGCACATTGTACGCGGAAAGTATGTCATAAAGCCGGAGCGTAACAATACGGGATAATTCAACAATACAAAAATAAAAGAGATTTATGTTAACGATCGTTCCAACCGATTTTCTTCCCAGGTCATAACCATTTTAATGTTCTTATTTTAATGTCAGCTAGTAAACTAGAACTGGTTTCATTTATCTGCTTAAGGATTTATACCTCGCGTATGCTCTCATTGTCCCTCTGCGAACATTTTTATAGACTTCGCGTTTTGATATGAACGCTTTCCAAATTTCTAATTTATATAATCTGAGAAACGCCAATAAATTGATCACATAATATGAAAAATACACACGAAATTAACTGATTTTTAGTTACATGAATATAAATATTGTAATGGGAAGGGTATTTTCTATAGCAGTCACATATAAATTGATAATTATAAGATAGTACAATTCTCGGAATGGAAACAATATCGAGATCAGCGATTACAGAGTGTTCTAAGTAGAAACGGTCAGCATTGATCAGACACATTAGTAGATTCAGTGTCAGAAGCATTTGCGCTTAGCAAGTGTTGAAGTTCGATACTTTTGAACATTATTCTTCAAATAAAAAGACATTAAAAATGTATAAACCGTATAAAATACGACAAAAAGATCCAACAAAGACCAGATCATTTCAAATCCTCAGAACCTGTCGATCAAGAGTTAACACGTCATTGCCTTCGGAAACGCGTTTGGCACGGGAATCCGCTCCAAAAACAGACACTGCTTATTACAAATCAAGCTGAATTCGAAGAAGTCCGCGTGCGTCACCGATAAAGACAAGCTCCATTGCTTCACGTTGTCCCAGTTTGCTGTACGAGCACATAACTCTTGAACAACCACAAAAGGGCCAGCTTTGCGCCAATAGGATCTATACAACAAAGTACTACATACGTACTACAATATTTCCGAGGTATCGGTAATGCTTGCTGCCATTTCATCAGCTACGGAAAGGAGATGGTGTACCCGTTCGGACCGTTTACCAAAATGCACGGGGCTCGGAGATGCGTTCATCCCAGCTCGTCTCGTTAATTCGGATCGTGGCTTCTTGAACGAAATTGTGCCTTAATTTGAAAGCCCTGTAACGCGGGTGCAGAAGCTGGTAAGGCGTGGTGTTCGGTCAGTCGGCTTCCCTAGTCTACCATGGAAAGGTTAGGCTCTCTCTACCTCTCTCCCTCTCTGTTACTCTCGTCGGCTTTCTCTCTCCCTTGTTCCCTTTGCCATCCTCTCTTTCTTTCCAGCGAGAGCAAGCGGCTCACTACTCCTTTGGCCTTTCCTGTAAAGGGTGACCGCAGGATCTCGGGCTTTCGCTATCGACGTTGCTTGGCTCCGCCTGTATAGGAGAAGGGTTAGTCAAGTAAAGGAAGGCACGGGTTAGTCCGTAGCCCCGGTGTTAGGTTACGGACTCTCCGGCTAACACCAAAGATGTCAGCACGGCATAATATTATCCTGGATGCCCTGCAGTTCAGAGTTTACTCCGAGATACATAAGCTCGCGGTTTGCTAATACCGGCGCCACTTCGACCCGGAAATTGCTCTTCCAACTGACTCCTCGATACTCGAGCTACGCGGCTCTACAATCGGTTTCAAGCGTGCGAGATGGGTCTCGTGTTCCAAAGTGTCGGGAACAAATGAATATAATGAGGTCAGGCAGGTTCAGCTGCGTTTGATACCCTCTTGGCGCGCGATAGGTCGGTCCTGAACAGATGCACATCTGACTTGCTATCCAATCCAGCCACAACGGTCGTTGCCTCACTCGTTACTAAATTGTGGATGTTTTTACAAAATTTACTTTAGTGTTACTTACGGTTCGTGGATTTTACGAATTTGTGGCAGACGTGGGCAGGTGCAATTTGAAAGAGTGGAAAGATTAGAGGCACTTAAGACTATCGGTGTATTGTTTACAGCTTATTGCAGCTATTGAAGACCAGAAGAAATTTTTACTTGGTTCCTGTTTCTGGCGATTGATGTAGAATATTTTTATATTTTAAAAATATTAATTTGTACCTAATACTTGCCTGTAAGTCCCGAGCTCGTGTTGTGTAAAAAAGTAACGCAGTGATGAAGTTAATTAATTAATCGGGGAAGAAGAAGCGGATCGAATTTTGTTTCGGCGAAAACAAAAGTGTGAAACCGAACACGGTGGTTCCTAAAATACCAATAACAGACTGCTCAGCCGCACTGAACCAGTTTCGCGGATAGAACATCTCCTTCCTCTGAGCTCGATCCCCGATTTATTCGACCTAGTACTGCGCGGGGGTGGTAAACTGTTGAAGCGGCCGAACCTTTCTCCGATTATTTCATATGAAGCGTAAAGTACGTGTCGATTGAATTTAATGCGCTCGGCCGAAGAAAAGTGGAATTTGGCACGACGAAGAACGTAAGATGCTCGGGGGGATAAAACTGTGCAGGGGGATTATTGGAAAGTGAGAATGCGGGTTTGTTTTGAAGCAACATGTCGGGCGCAACGGTCTGTGAGGCGTATTATCTCACCTACAGTTCAATAGGCTGGACCGAAACAAAAGGGGCCGCCGAGCAAAATAATACCAACGTTTAGGGACCAGGAACCAACTGAGAAAAGGGGATCTGAATGTGAGCCGTACGTGTGTGCGCAGGATGAATGTATAGGTCGGTTCTAGGCGTTTGGACGCGTGTTGGTAAGCTCCGGCTCGTGTGAGTGGAAAATGAGGAGGACTACGTGCGGGTTGTACCCACGAGGAGTGGAAACAATGGAGGAAATAAAATAAAGCTTTGGACCGGGATAGAGAAGAATCGTTTGCGACAGAAAAGGAGAGAGAGAGATAGGAATGAAGAGGGGCAGAGAGGAGAGGAGAGCAAGAGAGAAAGAGAGAGAGGGGAAGAGGTCTGGTACCACTTTTATTCAAGATAAAACGAGAAGGAAAGGCAGGTAGATTCGCCAGGATAAAATAAAAACGAAAAGTGCTCGTTCATTTCACTCGTTTCTTTTCGCCGCCAGGATTGTGTTTATGTTAATAGAGGAAATATGTAATAACTCCGTTTTGTATGATAACTCTATATCGGCTCGAGAGCACCGGCGGTTTTTCGTGCCGCAAAAGAAACTGCACGACGCCGCCGGCTGATTTACCGGAAACGAATTGTTATTTTAAAAAAAGCGGTCGCTCACGAATCCGACGGTAAGCGGCCTGGAAGTGGCGAATGTGGTTCACGTGCCGCATAGCTTTGCTTTCAATTCCACTTTCAAACTTTTCCACCTACCACGTCGCTCTCAAATAAACGGTATCAGACCACCTATTTGTTCCCCGGCAAAACACGACATTCGTGCGGAACGTTTTAATGCGGTAAAAAGATATTCGCAGGCACGCATACGCCTTTGACTTCATTATTCAGAATGACGCCCACGCTCGCTACGTTACGTTACGCGGATTAGCAACGCGTTATTTCCTAATGGTCATTCGTCTGCTCCTTATAATAACCGGCTATCTTGATTTCACGGAGTGCGCTGTACTCACTCACTGCCACTTCTTCGTTTACTCTGCGATTCTGTGCAAAACTGAGATTAGATTATCTATTTAACCATCTGTCTACTGCGACTTACTTCATGGCTAGGTGAGTGAGTCAACACTTTTTCCTGTCTATTAATTTCGTGCAAAAATAATAATATTTATTGCACGCCTACATTCGTAGAAATGGACACACAGTGGTCCGCGATTTAAATTTCTTAAAATTGGACCAAACGATTTGACTTTTTTTTTAGCAATTAGAAGCACCAATTTACTAAATGATGCGCATACAAAATTTTGAGAAATAATAAGAAAGGCACTTTTTAAAACTTTCTTATTTCTCAGCCCGTACTGAAACTTTAAAATATGTGTTAATTTATGTGAGTTATGCTGATAATTTCATCGGTAAATTTCAGTTTATAAATCACTTGGATTTCACTTGAACGGTTTATCGCGAATGTATATATAAAATTGAATTTTTTCTGTCTTCTGATGAAACGAAGAATTGGAATTTCCATATGGATTCTTTAGAAAAAGATGAAATAAAGTGAACGTCATATAGAATTGAATCCGGCCGATGACCCCAGTTACCCGTAAGCCCTTCTCTTCCTCTCCCTTGCTCGTATCACCAGCATAACCAGCCTTGACTCCGATCAATCTGGCGTCCGTTCGGGTATCGTCCTTCAGGCTTGCAGTGTACAATCCTGTATAGGGCTAGGACATGGTCTACTCGTATATCAACGTGTCTTGTCTTACCACCACGACGGTTGCTTGTCAAAATCGGTAATCTCCGAGCATCACTCGTGTCTCTGTAACGAGAAGTTGACATGAATCATTGAGATCAGTAAATCCGGACGACGTATGTAGACTTGCCTTCAGGATTGCGTAATGTTTGCTGTTTCTGCATTTGATATGATCTAATATAATATGACCTACTATTAATTATAACTGAACTGCAGGCCTTTATGCAAGACACACTTTCTAAATACATTTTCGAAATCTATTATGAGAAACAGAATTTGAATCAAAATGTTTTTCCTCTGATAATAGTTTTAATAAATTGAAGAGAACGCAACAGTATTCTTAAGATCTTTGGGTATCTCACTTAACCATTTTTATCATGAATGTACAAAAGCAGCAGTTAAATCCTTAAAAATAGAAATTGTTTTTCCTATTTTTTGGTAGACTTTGTTAAATATTAAATCTTCATATATATTACCATCTATTATTATTAACCATTGCAAATTTGTCTTCATTTCTCCATATAACATTTTTCGGGAACTCCACAGGTTTATTTATATGCTGATACAACAAACTTACATTCATTTCTTTACCAGTCAAGATCATAAACTTACTAGTTGTAGAAATACATTTTTTCCAATTCTGAGATAAAATCAACAATTTACTGAAAAATATTAATTACGAGAGCTTATTTATCGGAACATTTAAAAATTCAACTTTTCCTGCTTTACCATCTGACAAAGACGCTGATTTTTCTATTTTTGTCTACTAGACGCACTGTGGCAAGGTGTTGGATGGATGGCGTGAAGTTAATTGGAAAGAGCTGACTCGTAACGGTAATACTTTCCGAGCCGACTGTAGTATCTTTACCGGAACGCAGACCATGGTTTTCGCGCCATGTAGCAACAGTTTTTCGAACCTGATTGCTACCTGGAAAGCCACAGATCCTGCACGGTCCCACGGATCCGGCCACGCCCTACTCGCCAACACGATAGCGCGATTTCATACGCGTTTGAAGTTGGTTTGAGGCCAGACCGATGTCGGGAAAGGTTGGCTGGCCAGCCAGCCCTGGCCTGCCGCAGTCGGTCGGCCGTGCGCGGTAGTCCGCTTTTTGGCGAGCGACCGGACAGAAATGTTGTTTAGCTTGATTGAACTTTCAGCGCGGGGGTCCACTCTCAAAGCACGCTGCTTGCCACCCCCACACCCCTTTTTCCTTCCTGCATCTCTTGCATCCCGGGATGGTTCTCTTTCCCTCCTCCTGGATCGACTCTCTTTCGCAACGGCCGTCTCTTTTTCCCGTTCGCGTCGGATCTTGCCCGGATGTCCTGTCTCCTTGCCCTCTCTGCTTGTCGATGAAAGCTTCCATCGTCCAGCCCAACCCTTCGACCACGGGTTCGCCGTGATGACTGGGCACATATCATTCCTGAGTGTCTCGCGTTCAATATCGCTCAATTTATTCGAATAACCTATAGAAACTCTCGAAGAGAGCCCAGGAAGGCTATCCCTCAAACAACCAGCACGCTGTCAAAGGTTTCCGCGGCCAGGCTGATAAATGAAATTGATATGTGTACGACGATAATGAGACACAATCGCTTTTATCGTCGTTCCGGGAGACACGCCGGACGGAAGTCGGAGCTCTCCGTTCCGTCAGGAATCAGCAAATTGAATTTGTGGCACGTGCTGGGTGTCGTTGAACCCTCCCTCGCCGCGGAATGCAGACTTCCGCGCGACCATAAAAGGATAAGAGTGAATGGATGCTCCCGCGCGGCCTCTTATCGTCAAGTCCTCATTAATTTCCCTGTCTTTTTCTCCTCTCTTCTTCGTTTCGCTTCTCCGTCCACATTACTCCGGCAATGGAACCATAGATAACAATTCTTTCTCATCTTCGTCACGTAGTCGGTGTGCCCTATATACACAAGGCGGCTGCTGCTGCTGCTCGGATGATGTACACGTGAATCGCATGCTCTCTGCGTTAGAGGGGAATGAATTTAGTCGAATGACGCGCGGATGGGGTCGCGCGCTGAATATTCCAACGTAGATTCTTTAAGGAAGTCCGCATACTGATGGGCGAAAATAAACATGCTCGCGCGTTTCTATAGGATCTGGGAAGGCACGGCGCGGCGGCAGGGTCTCTTTTCGTCGAAACGACGAGACCCTACTCTCGCAATCAGAAGGAGCTTCATCGGGTTACCGAGACAGACACACCCGGCAATATCCTTCGTTCTGAATGCTATTTATCTGGGAACAAACCGCGCGACCATCCGCCTCTTTAGGGGTGTGCGTTAACGCAAACGGAACGAGAAGCGGCTCGCCAAGATCAACGGCATTCATATTGAACGAGGCGCAGGTCCTGAATATTCATGCCACCGTGTAGGGGCGAACGTCGCTGTCGGCAGGACGCAAAGAGGAGACAGAGGGGGACAGACGAACTTAGTTCCCTGTACGGAAGGGCAAAACGCGCCTTAATGCCTCGGTGATGTGAGCAAAACACGTAGTACGGTTTCTACCCACACGCCGTTGCCTCTCTGAATCGCATGATGCCGTGTACAGGGTGTCCGATAACCTTTGGTCCCTGTCTCATCTTTGCGCCGCGGTCTACCCTTGTTCTAAACCTACTCCGGCTTAATTGATATTTACCTCCTGTAATGGTATTCATCGTTTCCTTGCTTCCGCGACTTTTCGGCTGCGCTCTGTGATCTCTGATCTGTGAAGTCTGAGACAGACTTTGTAGATCTTCGATATTCCTTTTTCTTGTAGATACTTGATAATTACCCCTAATTAAATAATAGAATGATCCTCTGTCCTATAACATTGAGCCAATCATCTATTACAAATTCCGAACTGATCACGTTTAAATATGAATATGACCCGAAAATTGTGACGGCAGTGATACCTAACTCATTAATATCTGCTTCGCGAAAGAAAAAGAAGTATATCTCTGAAACCCATAATGAGCCTGCCCACCTGGTAAGGCCAATGATACCGCATACTCCGACAAGGGTTCATCACCTAAATCGTAGTAGCGTACACTTGTCAAAATATTATGGTTAATCTTCTCACGTCCGTAAATACGATCTACCCAATGCAACTGTCGATGATTATCATTAAAAAATTGCAACTGCTCGACAAAGCGACAGAAATTTTTATATTCCAGACTAGCATCTCGAACGCCTCAATTTATCATAAGAGAATTCGTTTACCCGGTACCAGGGCACAATGCATCACACTCCTTTCCTAATTGATTAACCGCGGTTTATCGCGGTGGTTATCAAGTTCGTTCACCGCCGCGGCAATAAATCATTTGCATCCCTAACACTGGCAAGCGAATGGTACGTCATTACTAGCGGCGAAAAAACCAGAAGCGTTGCTTCTAGAGCACTCATTGTATGTGGGATAGGGGTGGGGGGGGGAGAGGGGGGTTTAGTCGATTTTACTTGGAGATTTTTGAAGTTGGAGAGCTAGCCCACGGGTTACGGATTTATAGGAGAGACTGGTGAGTGAAGGCTGAGGATTATTGGGCCTCCCTTTACAACGTACGTGCGTCACCGTGCATACACGTCCTGGTGTAGAGGGCTAAAATTATCTATTGATTTTGAATGGGTGGCCACCATGGCGGATTAGGCTGACCAGCAGGTTGCGGTGATTGAGGCTGTGTCTGGCCTTCTGCCCCAGCCGTCCGCCAGCTTTATCATGCCCTCCTACCATTGGCGTGGAACACGTGTAATCAGCCGCCGATCAGCCAAACATGAGGGCCGACCCCGCCGCATATTATTTTGCGGTCAGCCACGGCTTACGAATAGACGCGAAAAATTTATGGCCCGGCGAGACTCAACTGAAAGAGAACAACGGCCGTGATCACATATCGCGGAAAAAAGTTCCGGAGCTTTCGAGTTAGATTAAGTTCGAAACATATGGATACCCGGTGTATGGAACTTCCTTACACGCGAGGCACTTTAATCAAAACCTTTATCGAGGGAAACTTGTGCTCTCTTTCGAAAGGGATTCCCATCGCGAAGTTGCGGCCGTATAACCGCGATTTACGAGTGTTAATTGAGATTAACTTTCGGGACACGAACCCATACATTCCGGAACCTCCGAACGCTAAGCGATCGGATGCGTTCGTTCCCCTCTCGACGCGTACGAATATCATTTTTAATTATCCTCATAATCCTCGCACGTTGTATACTCAGCGATTCCCACTAGGAGTTGTTTAAACCTCGATTTCTGTACGCATTTTCGGTCCCGTTTTGTGCAACGATCGAGGCACTGCGGCACTGTGATTTATTTTCTACTTAAGAATTGTCTTCGAAAATATGTTTTGAAAAATTGATAAATAAAGCAGCGAATAGTCCTCAACATATTATAAGATAAGTGGCAAATACTTGGTCGATCGGAAGTGTAAAATGACGATGAAGATATGGAGGATCCCCCCTGAAGAGCGTGCGGAAGTGTGTCGATAGAAATGCAAAGTTGTCGGAAGAATCTCGGTTTGACAACGGGCGACGAAGGAACGGCCGCGTCCTGGGTACCGACTAAGTGATAAGACGGTAATTTACCGTCGAGTTCAATCTCCGTCTCAATTGAAACGGCGCAAGAAACAGGGTAGAGACGGGAGTAAAGACGCGGCACGCCGCGAGCGACGAAATTATACGACGGGAGTGCGATTGGTCTAGAAAGACCGTGACGCGCGCCGCATGTGAGATAAATGTTTCCCCGTCGTGCCAGAAAACCGTCCGCTGATTTATCGGGCAAATTAAAGAACTTTCCAAGCGGCATTCCTAACCTTTCCTGTCCTCGCTCTGTAAAGTGGTTCTAATTAAAAGACCATAAAGAGTCAGCAACCGCCGTGTAACAGTGGCGGGAATCTCACGTGCGAGAAACGTAGTGTGAAGACGGGGGTAGAAAGGGGGTTGCCGGGGGTGGGGGTTAGTAAGGGGTGTAGGGGGTTGGTAGAGGGGTACGAACGGGGGTGGTATAGAGTGTCTGGGAAAGCACGACCGCTCCTTTCATGTCTGCTCGTTGCTAACCCTAACCCTAACCGGTTAGGATGGAAGGGTTGGTTAAGGATGAACGAGGGTGGCGTTCGTTGCGGAATCCTGAGAACGATAGAGACCGCGATGGAAAGAGAGAGAAAGAGAGTGTCGAACCGGCTGCGCACGGTAACTTGCTTCCCTAATTATTTCTACCTCGGTTTTTGATTAACGCCTATATAACAGGATTCCATTGTTTAACTGTTAATTTTTGTGGCGTGCGAATGGCTGCGGCCGTCTGCCAGTCGAGGCACGCGAGCAACGCCGGCGATTCAGCCATTCCTACCGCTACCCCCGGCTTTCGAGAAAACTCTATCGTTCGCGACGAGCCGCTCTTGAATCTCTTATGAGCCCATCCATCGGCGGATACCAGTCCCGCCGAAGGCGCAGTTACCAGAAACTTAGCTTACACGGATGAACGGCCCTCGCGTCTTCTCGTATTCCGAACGCTACATCGCGGAACCCAGAGGCAAACGAAATAGGCGGCTCGTGTTTGCGTTCGCGCTTGGGTTAAGTTAATTTTGCGCCGCTGAGCATCCCTCGTTAGTTAAACAAAAGGAATTAATTGGCCTTTTATACCGACGCGTTTCTCACGAATTTATTTATGGATCGCTCCTTTCTTGCGCACCAGATTGCAAATAAATTATATAAAAATGATGTGAAAAATGAGATGTAAACATGATGTGAAAAATCATGTAGAAACATAAAGTTGGACGTTGAGTGCCGAATATCAAAAACATTTCCACAAAATCTTTATCTATGAAACCAAAATTAGAAAATATAATATATCACAGTGGATGCTAGTTTTATAATCTTGTGTTCTAAACATAGTTAGAGAATGGAGAATAATTATTAACCCACCCTCGAAATTGCGAACTGGCAATTTTTAGTGAATATGCAATGTAGAATGTAAATCTTTCTGTTAAAGCATTCAGAAGGAAGAAAGCAAAATAACAAATTATTCTTCACTGCATATCCGTTAGTACAGCGAAAACTTAAATTCATAAAATAAATTTCATTAATGACTTTGCGATTATATTGTGCTAATTAATACGGCCAACAATAAGAGAAAATATCCACATATTTCAGAACGCAACCAGGTTATACAAAGCTTGCGATCCAAGATAATCTTCCATACAACAAACACGGTCGTATAATTGTCACAGTAACCGAATTAACTCCGACGACTAAATCATCGACGTTTATATAAACGGAAGAGTATATTACATTTAATCAGCATGTCCATAAGGAATAGTTTGTACACATAGTTCCAGATAGTTTCGTTATCCTCGGTGAGCGAGCACGTCCATGTTCCGCTACCGCAAATATGTAAACATGTAAATGGACATCGTAAACATTATCGCAGTCGTTGAAATTACAAGATATCAATTACGCTCACGTGTATATGGAGCTCGATCGATGATGTAGATAGCGTATAACAGGAATCGTTCTCATTACGGAGAACAACTGGTTTTATCGTTCCTCGATTGCCAAACGTCGTAATCAGGAAGTTTAACTCTCCGGAGACGGCGTCTGTGCACTATACCTACTGTTTCCGACAAATACTTCAACATTCATGACGAAAAGTCAGATCATTCGGAACAGCTATTTTGCCAGATATCCAAAATTGTTATTTTGAAATAAACTTCAGACATTTTCAATGGAATCATGTCGGGAATGTAATACCTGAATAATTAATAAAATTAAGTAGTGAAAGTAATCGAATAATTGCATTCCGTTCAGGGCTTTTGAGTTCGCTAAAACCACGTCTAAAAGACGTCTCTAAAAGACGTTCGCTAAAAGACGTCAGAAATTGTGACCCTAATATTTTGGGCAGGAGCTGTAGTAAGATTATACACCGTGGATTATGTAGAAAGGAAGCGAGGACCGGGCGTCGTCCCCGAAGGGTTAGCATCGGGAGCGTGATCGTTCATAAGCGTTGGCGCAGGCGGGTACGCAGACCGCTTATTTCTGGGCTAAAGCATCAGATGCTCTCCTCTTTAACAAGAAAACTGGGGTGCATTCGGTAGGGAAAGAGAGATGTTCTTTCGGCCGTTGATGTCCCGTGAGGTAGGTTGCTGCTGCGTACACCTCGTCCCTGATCTGTGTAGGGTAACGGAAGACGGAACGAGATGGAACAGCCGCGGGATGGGACGGAGCGTGTTGGTTCGAATAAGAGACAGATCTATAGTAGTGAGCCAGAAGGGAGGGCATGGGGGAGGCAAGCAAGTACAAGCAAGCAAGGCAGGAGGCAGGCAGGCAGCGAAACGTTACCTATAGTAGTAGGCCGTAGCTGTATTGATCAAGACGAGGCGGGACGGCAAAGCCTCCTACGCCTCTATTTCCGTTGTTGCCCCTGTTCTTGCCTCCTCGCGCCTTCGAGAAAACCCTCGTACCTTCGACCCCTTCTTTCTTTCACGGCGGCCATCCTTTTTTCGGCTCGAAGTCGAAACAGTCGAGGCCTCTTCTACCACTAGAAGCAAATCACACCGCCATCGACGCCGCATCAGACCAAGACCCGCGCGCTCTCTCTCCCTCTCTCCCTGCTTCTACCATCGCGAGTTCCTCGGAAGCCGCATCAGTTCCCCGGATCCACTCATTTTCGAATCTATCCCCGCGGCACTTGGCACAGAGTTCAATTACCGGATTCTTACTTTTCTCATTCCTTCACTTTTTCCACAACCCCCTCCCCTTTTCCACGCTCCTTCATTTCCACTTTCGCGCTGCTGCATAAT
Organism: Lasioglossum marginatum; assembly: GCA_028455795.1. NCBI lineage: Eukaryota > Metazoa > Arthropoda > Insecta > Hymenoptera > Halictidae > Lasioglossum > Lasioglossum marginatum. The sequence continues at coordinate 1,304,606 of CM052275.1, forward strand.
TTCGTTCGTTCGCCGTCTCGCCGGCGAAACCGGTGTTCTATCGGTTGCATAATTACTACCTCGTGAACGTCAAAGTAACTGGGTTGCGTTTTTCCTGTGCTCTTATAGCCGGAATGATAGCACGTGTGCGCTTCAATATCCAACCCGCACTTTTTCTATGCTCATCCTTATGTTCTTTATCCTTTGTCTGTTCTAATTTCTAATCAATTACATGCTCTCAGCTTTCTTTCGTGTTCGTGCATTATTTTCATCCATCTCGCTTCAAGGGAAGTCAATTTATTTATTGCAAGACACTAATAACCGACTAATAAATATATGATAAATGGTACCAATAATAGAGAATAAATATAATGTTGTTTAAAATCCATTGAACGTCTTGGTAGCAACTGGGGATTACACATAAGTCTACAATTCATAGTAGAAGCAAATAGCTGAACATCGTCGTTGAAGGATTGAAGCAATATTACATTTTTGATAATTAAAAAATAAACTAGCATCAACGATTTCGGATTCTGCAAGGAAATTGGAGAACCACAAGGGTATCGAAAATTCAAGGAAAATCGACGGGACAAATGTTCGAATATTCCACGGCAGAACACCGAAAAATATTTTTGACGTGGAAAAGTGTAAAATCGTTTGCCTAGATCCGAGGGAAGATAATATCCCAAGTTCGCGGTACGGAAACCTTGTATAGAGTAACCGAGGACTATTTCACGCTTAGCTGCTCCATCGTATCTTATTTTTCCTTCGGCTCGATCTCCTGCTCGAAATCCTCTAACCGCGAAAGGATCCGACTCCATCTGAATAGGCGTCTCCTCGTCCTTTTAATATGACGGATTTGGGTGACAGCTGTTTCACGATATTCCTCTTGATGAATTCTATCGAGTTGCCGGTGCTTCTGAAGTACGAGAGTTGAATTAAATGTTTCCAATAAATCAGTCTCCGTTCCCGATTCTACTTATTCTCTCGAGATATCTGGAATTATGGACGTTTCAGCTGGTAAATACAGTATTTGCTATTTCCCTGCGAAGCATATACAATCGAATTTTTACGATCTTCTTTTTCAGAAAAATTTAATAAACAGCTTCCAACAGATTACATTTTCGATGGGGGTATTCGTTTTCCGCGCAAACGTTCCAAGTAAATCCTCTCGACATATCTGAAATTGTGTTTTTCGTAAATATAGTATTTAATATACGGAAAAATATGTGTAATACAATCTTTTTGTACAAATTATTTCAACCACGAAAAACGGGAATACATAAAGTAAATGCAATATACAGCATTGTCAACTGCTGCTATAAATCAAGTCTGCTCAGATCGTCCAAAATGTAATTTTATTTACATTGTAATACGACTATTGAAATCAGCAAAAACAACACAGTAATATCGTCGCGAAATATCGCAGTGCGAAGATCGCGTGAAAAAATCAAAGTGCACGCCAGTTAATTGGTTACGGGCGTAAAGCAAATTAGACCGAAAAACACCATTCGGCTGAAAAAGCGTGGGCGAAAAACGGGAACGCTTTGAACTCGGTGTTTTCGCGGAAAAAGTCAAATCGATTTGACGTTACGTTTCTTTTTGCCGTCACACGAGACCGTGGACGTCGTCTATATGTATAGGATATATCAATGGAACGTTATCTCGGAATTTCAGAACAGTTCCGGCCGTGTCCCACACAGGATTTAACAGTAATGACATTATCGTTAATGCCTTCTGCCGTGGAATAGGAACATTCACTTGGGCCAAAATTTTTTTTCCGTGGGAGCCACGAAAAATTGTGTTATCTTGGTCGATGTCGCGCGAGCGACGAGAGACAAGGAAAAAAGCGCACCGTCACACGAAAACGCGCACACCTACGCTTACATTTCCACGCGCCGCACACACGGGTCGAACGGGTTGCGGGGGTGGCATCCGGGGGTGCGAACGAACGAGTTTACGTTTCACCCGTTACGGATCGAGTAAATGTAGGGAAAGATGAGGGATCGCGGTTTCCAGGCTGGACAGAGGGTGACGAGGCCATTGCGAAGGGGATGGAAGAAGGTCGGAGCGAGATGGGGAAAAAATTCTGCGCCCTCCACATGTCCGTCCATGCGTGGCTGTGTGCGTGGCTCGTATATTTATGCGATACATTACGTATTCGAGTAAATGACACGTGACTTGATTTACTGGCACTGACGGCAACGGAATAAAATCCAGCTGGATGGATCCGCGCGATTTCTGAGCAAACCCTACGTTCCTGCTCGTGTCTCGTCTGAATTTGAATTATCTGCTTTCCAAGCTAATTAGAGAAGAATCGTGTTACTACCGGTCACCGAACAACACTTTCTACATTTTTTTCATAAATGGATCTACTATTGATTTGAAGATTGAAGCCTCCCCTTTACAACGACTCCTTGAAAATTGATGCACGATTCTTTGTCACTGTTTTATGGAACAGAAATGAGGAATAAGTTTGGTCTGGGTTAGGTGAAGATTGAAGATTGAAGCCTCCCCTTTACAACGACTCTTTAAAAATTGATGCACGATTCTTTGTCACTGTTTTATGGAACAAAAATGAGGAACAAGTTTGGTCGTGTAAATCCCCCATGGTGTAACTTATGTAAAGTTGGCCTCTCATTCAAAGCTCGACAAAACGAGTAGAAAAACTCGTATATCAATTTTTAAGGAGTTGTTGTATAGAGGAAGTTTAAATCTTTGAATTAATAGTAGTTTTAGTCACGGAAGAAATTTTTGAAACTTTTCGCAGATGTTCAAATGAACAAAAATGTGGAATAAACAATGGATTTATGAACAAGGCTTCCAACTTCAAAATTAGTGGAAATTTAATTACACGAAGAATGAGTATTAGCCTCTGACTCTTTCGTCTAATCACTTCTTAGGCTGGCCTGGTGTTTTTGATACTCTTTCCACGGCAATTTATATTTGTATGTACAGGGGCAAAGTTGACTCTGTTCGCTTTCCCAGTGATTTATAAACAAATACGGGCGCGGCCCTACGCATGTGTCTGCGCGTGCATGTAAAAACCGGAGTGCACGGTTCGAAATATGTGCGCATTTTGTTCCACTCATATTTCTGGTCATAAAAAACCAGTGTGCGCGCGAGCACGCGAATGTTATTTCGGGGTAAAAAATTTTTCGGCGCGTCGTAAAGTTATTTTTTGCGAGCGCAACGAAAAAGAGCAACGCTACCCGTTGATCTATGCCCCGTCGTTATTATGTTACGACGCGAGTGAAAATTGCCGGGAAAGATCATGTGATACGCGACTATATATTTCGGGGCCGGGGCTAACGCAACAACATCGATTGTTTCCGGTTTCATTGAATCGAGCACACGAAATGGAGAGGGCCGGGCCGTAGAATTGCCACGTCAGCCTAATAAACAATTTGCATTTAGCCCGGCACTGTTGTAAAATCCATCTATATCTGTACTACAACGCGTAGATTATGCAAGAACGGTTTTGAAAATTCGATAATGATACCGTTCGCATAACCTAACTTTAATAACCCGCTTTAATATGGGCTTCGCATTAGAAATTGTAATACCCGTTACTGTGTTCATTTAATGCCGTCGTGCTGCCTACAATAATACACGGATATCGTATTTACAGCAGTTACGCTAGCGCGGTTTGTCGCGCGACGTCGCGTTTTCAAAGCGCGCGATTTTCGAACGATTTCAATTGCCAGCTAATTTATTTCGAGTGTTCTAGCCGCTGTAAATAGGTCAATTGCAATATCATCCTTAATCGGCCCATATACCATTAACATTTTTATGAGCTGAGAACTGGGGTAGAAACTCTAAATCTACACACAATATGAATTACAATATTTAGTCTTCTGTAAGCATACTTTTGAGGATGAAAATTCTCATTGCGTCAGAAATATTCACAAAAACTTTTTGAAGAAAAATTGTGTTTCGCATTCTTGAGTTTCATATTAACACTTTACTTTTTTATTAATAAAATTTTCAATAATTGTGCTGTACTAAAAGAAAGCATAGCAATTTTCTTTTACACTGAAATCTTAAATGAAACTATTAGATGACGTTATTGAGAGTCGTGCGGTCCTATGTATTGTTCTGTTTTCTCTTAGAAATTGTCTCAATCAAAAATATAATCTGATTAAATGTTACAAATACTTTTATATACCCTTTTAATGTACTGTTAAAATTCCAATATGATTGGCTCAGTATATTCTTCCGAATATTGTGAATCTGCTGCGAAAATGTTGTTTCGAGAAGAACATCTTAGAACCTGTAGTAGCCAACAACTTCAAAAATATGTAATACGAATTTTAACTTAAAATTCTCCAGAGACATTTATAAAGAGTTAACCTAGAAAATTCTGAAAAAAATCGTATTTCCCATCAAAAAGTAGAAAGAATTTTCCCCGTAAAGCGACATGTATATGGTACAACTACCTTCTACACTGTTTATCAAGTCTCTCCTTCTTAAGACTCCGCTATCAGCTCCTTTGACATGTTTACGATAGATTAAAACGTCTCGAGACTTGGTTGCCGTGCAGTAAATTATCAAACCGCACAGAGGATCTCTCCCGTTTAAAGAAACTTTTTTGCTGAAATCTTGAGCGCTCGGTTGCCGAATGGAAGCGGGTGCGATTAAATGAACTCCGAAAATTGCAGTTCCGTTGAACAATAAATACAGCGCCGGCCGCGAAATTCAGCCATTCGGCGAGGGGTCGAAAGAGAGAGGGTGACTCTCTCTCTCTCTGCTTAAGCTTGCCGGCTACGGCCAAAACACGCACTGCCCCTTTTAATTCTCTTTCGTCTTTTAACGGCGAAAGCTTGCGCGTTAACCGACGGCCTCTCTAATTGATGTAGTTTTTATCGACTTATGCACGCCTCGAACCGTGGCGCGTTACTCATTCAGCGGTTTTCTGGGCGAGTCGGGCCCCTGAAAGAAACCGCATCGTTTACCGCCATCAATGGCGTGCACTTTCGCATCCTCATCTCATTCTCGCCCCCGCTGAATGCTTTCTACTTAACAGAATCAATACCACGTACCAAAGTGACTGAGCCGATGCAGAGCCGTTTAGATTTGTGTCGATCTCTTTTCAGGCTACTAAGTACGTTCGAGTATCATCGAAGGTTTCGCCGCGATGAATGTCCCGGCATTCTTGGTGAATCATGCATGTCAAATACCACATACTTTTTTTCCTTTCTTTTTGTAGTTGGATCTCAGTTCCGCATAGCCGCTGCGCATCGGCGGAACGCTAAACCATAGAATCCAGCGATGACTACATCGGGATGCGGTGAACTCAAAACGAGTCGCACGAATGTGTAATTACGTTAAGTAGTCTTTCGTAATGACGATCTCTGTCGATTCTGGTCGAGAAGATACGCTGAAGATTTTCTAAATGTGGAGTGCTTGGTCTTGGTTTGTTTCACGTTGACAATCTTAATGTTAATGACAACAAAGTACTGGTGTATGCTCAGCCTCCTGTGCATAAGATCTCTACAAAAATGTAACGAGGAAGAAAATATTTAAATTGAGAATTAACCCTGGAATAAGCTTCTTATGTCTACCAGTTGAAATACATTAAAAATTACGCGTGAACGATGTTTGATAAAATCGTTTTCTGCTGCTCATGTCCCCAAAATTTGAACACTCGTGTTTAATTTAATAAATGCAGAAGAAATGTTGTGGCAAGAAAATACTGTGCATGAGATCCCTAAAAAAATGTAAAGAGAAACAAAATATTAAAATCGATATTCACACCTGGAATATATATGTCTACCAGTTGAAATACATTAAAAATTACTCTCCCCTCGTGCACGGTGTTTAAAAAAATCTTTTTTGCTGCTCACATAAAGTCATTATTTCTCAACAATATCTAAAGATAGCTTCTTGTTAGTATACAGTATTGGTTCTATTTGACTTGCAGTATATGTCATCACTTCAGCTCGTTAAAATAGTCTCAGTGCTACGGAAGCTTAAATCTGGCGCAAATACGTTTGTCTCATCACGGGCTACTGTAACATTCCCTTTTATCATGGATGGCAGAAAAAGAATGTGAGTCAGGTGACAATGTGATTAATGGACGTGTTATTTCGGAATAGTTTAAGAACCTAAAAGATGGAGATTGCAGTTAGAAAGATAATTACCTGTACAGAAGGTTAGTCAAGATTAATGGTCCCATAGATTAGCGATACATTCGCTTTTGCTTGAACTTTTGTTAAACATTTTGTAGAACCAAATTTAATTACCTAACAGTGAAAATTTCAACGCGATAGGGATCTTTACATCTACAATTAGTTTCGAGAAATTAATGAGACTTTAGATTTTGTTCTACCTGAATTAGAGATCCCGTACGAACTGTAATATTATATATATTAATCTACATCGAATAAACTGGTTAATAAATGTTCACTGAAAAAGCAACCCTTTTCATCATATTGAATTAAAAAATAATAATAATCTGTCTACAGTATGTGGTTGGTTAATCAAACATTTCGTTTTTCGTCCAATGTGGATTAAAATAATCTTTGATAATAAACGAAACTTGTTCGTTAGTGGTAAAAAATATTTAATAGAATTTCATGATGGATATAAATATTTAATGGTTTAAGAAAATGCAGAGGGGTTTAATTAAATTATTGAAAATATAGTTAAATTTATAGTGGCAAAAAATATTTGATAGTATTTAATAATAGATACAAATATTTAGTGAGGTTTGATTAAATTATTAGAAATATAGTTAAGTTTAATATTGGGTGTGAATTTAGTGGTTGATTATACGCATCAATAAAGGTTGTAAACAAATGTGATGTTGGAAGTTTTTCGTGTAGGAGCGTGTGTCTGTTCGGCGAAGCCGGTCCGAGACAAAAATATCAAGATCGAAGCAATCTTTAATCCTTAAGAAGAGTAGTCCGCTTCTCCGCGATCTAGACAAATCCACTCTAGTTGTTTTCTCTGGTTCGTTCCGTTCGACCTTTATCAAATCTCCTCTCTCGGAGCCTGGGCCGAGGCTTTCCACAGTTGGGAACTATCCGATAAGGTTTCACCTTCTCTCCCTATACAGGGTGTTCTTGACGAAAAAAGGACCAAGAGTCGATGCAAGCAGGAGAGTCACGATAAATACTTTCCATCACATCTCAAGACAGAAGGAGAGGAGAGAAGGGCAATGCCGGGGCGGAACAGGGGGTGGAGATGGGCGAACGAAGATGAGTGTAGGAGAAGAGCTTCGTTGCATCTTCGTTCACCTCCCAACGGAGTCGAAAGTTTCCACGGTAAAGGAACCTCGAGTAGTTTCACCGATCGAGAGCCTCTCCACCTTCCCCTTCACTCGTTCCTTGCGTCGAGAGAAATTTTCTCGTTGCTACGTGAAGCCGATCTTTTTTGTTAGTACAATGGGGAAATTTCGTTACGAGAGCTTTTTACTATACGAAACATTATAATACTTCCAACTTTGTTTGTTCCGCAGCAGACAATCTCGCCAATTAATTGACTATGCACATTTATGCATTTGTAGGAAATCCTAGTACATAGAATCTGAATAAATATTTTTTTCAATTTGGCAGCTATATTTATTTAACTAAAAGTGTAAAAAGAGAATTAGATGTACATAGTATATGAGAAACAAAAAATAAAAAGAGAAATAAAAAATTTACACTATCCTGAGGGTATAACATTTTTGAAAACGGTGCGATATATAGTGATAGATGTAGATTGTCAATATTTGGTCTCCTTTCAAATTCCATGTTCGAAACAAATGGAGCATCTGCATGTAGGATTAGTTTTTGATGAAGTACTGAATATAAATATTCACCTTTCCTAAAATTTTCAGTTTTCTACATCGTAAGGCATTTTATACCGTTACATGCCGGGTACACCAAGCACAATTAAAGAGTTAACTATTTAGTATCCTACTTTCAGTCTAGCCAAAAAATGTCTCATTCCAAGAGTGTACAACTGTGTCTCCCGAGGAAGGCGAATTGCACGCGAAGCGAGTAAGAAAAGAAAATTGCGTGGCAGCCTCCCGCATTTATCCACGGTAAAGCCTTTTATACTTACCCGGAGCGAACTGTATTTAGAACTAGAAGAGCTTTACGATTCTACGGTTGAGCTGCCGAAAATCAAGCAGGAGAGCCTCGTGTTCAGGTGTTCCTTAGGTGAACAGTGCTATCGTTCTTCCCTCGACATCGGAACTGGTTTCTTTCATAAATAATGGATATTCGACTATACATCGCATAATAAAGTTGCGCCGAAAGATGAACGAGAAGGTTGATGATCGGCGGACTTCGCGCGAATCATGAGCTGTATTTCATAACGGTGTTCTCGAAGAAGGAACTGACTTAAAGTGCGCGAGACATAGTCACCGGGAGAGGAGAGTGAGAAGAGAAGGGACTGAGAGAGAGAGAGAGAGAGAGAGAGAGAAAGCCGGAGTAGCTTTGCAGACTATGAGGATGGAGCTGTCCCACCAGAGAGCTGCGTGATATCACTTCAGTTTCGTCCCTCTCGCCCCGCCAACAGCGCAGCTGCCGTACTTTTAATATTGTTCTACCAGACTTAAAATATGAGACTGCGCCGCAACTCGGGTCCCGGTGCTAGAGTTCTAGCCTTCGAGGTTCACTTCGTCCTATAGACCAATCCTGCTTATGAAGAGGCCGCCGCTACCAGACGTAATCTACTTGTACAATAATTTAAAAAAGAAAAGAACCTCCAACCATCCCCGGTAACTTTGAGCAACTACATAGAAGCAATGATCGCTAATTACCGGAAAGCTTTTTACGAAAGTTCACTGATTAAATTGTAAGTTCGTTTATCATTCACCGGAGTATGCCACGCTGCAGAGTGCACTTACAATTAGCGCGACAAAATAATTACATCTCTTACGAGCTTCTCGTGCCGTCTAGCTCAATTTATAATACCGTGGGTGGCTCAATTTCTACTTTCCCGCATTGCAGCGAATCGAGAGATGTTTCGCGATGGCTAATTCGAAATGTTTTAGCAGATTGCACTGTTTCGTAATGGTGGTAGTATGCTTAATAATTCTTTTTTTATACTGAATTCCATACTTCCTCTGAAACTACAATGGAACTGTATAACTGTACTCTATATACTTGTAAATAATACTTCTATTTTCAATGTGGTACAAAATGGTTTTTAGTAAATTATTCACTTCTACACCAGTCTGAATTAAAAATTGATTTTTCCAACCTAAAAATTCCTGATACAATTAAATCGTCATCAATATTTGCTAAAATAAATATCGTCTACTATCTAAAAATTGGTAAATGAGCAAGTAAAGACTCAGAGTCAAACAACAACTCGTTCAAAAACCTTTGAAGCATCAGTTCCGACACGATGTAGCACCAAACTAGATCGACAAACATGTGTACGCTATGCCAGCAACAATTCTTAATGACATAAGTATTCAAACAGTGATAGATGTTTGTTTTAGAGTTGTGTTTGAACATTTACTTGAGCGGACTGTTAGAAAGTAGTACAACAACATTCCGACAAATTGCAGGAGCGTCGTCGACGCTATGCACACTTCGTCGGTGTGCCACTGTCAATACATTTGTCACTGACATCCTCGCGCCTTGAAATACCGGTGGGAGCGGGTTAACAAGTTTTCAGTTAAAACAAAAAATAAAAAAAAACAGTCGCGATGGGAGGAAAAAGAACGGAGAAGCAAACTGGCGCGACGTATTTGTAGCTCGGTGAAATCGGTGGCGCGGATAGAGGCTGTTTGTCTCGATACCTTCGCGCAGCCGTTTGTCTTAATTGTTTACCCAATTTGCCTTTTAACCCGTGTCACGACTCCATCACTCGTAGCGAATGTTATTCGGCGAGTCGCACGTGTATATTGGCCGTTCGTCGGATTTCCGGTGCGGATTTGTTTGTCCGCAAAGTTTCGCCGCACTACATCAGAGGCGCCTGCCACAGTCCCGCGATTCAGCTGTTGCGAAACCCATCGTTCGCAACTTCGTAGACGCGATTCCGCACGGCAGGCGTTACACATGCCGCATCTGCACTTCTCCGGGAACTAGCTCAGATCGCTACGTTTTCGACGACAAGTATCGTCTTTCGTTTCGTTTTGGTTCCACTGCATCCCTTGGTCTTGCATCATTTTGGCTGCACATGGAAAGGCATCGAAAATGTTCTTGGCACCGGCATATACAGATCACGTTATTAAGCATCAGAAGCAACAGACAGAGAAGGAATTTAAGCGACCTCGTCGAGAGCACACGTGGAGGGATGATCGGTCTCCACCCGATAGAGCCTGGATCCGTAAAACATTTCCCAACGAACAGAATGTAAATGGGCACGGATAGCTATGTGTCGCAGACGTTTGGCAACACTGTTTGGGTTTTGTTAGAGGGTAGCTTTGGCAGTAGGTAGCCGAACAGAGAGTGAGCGCTAGACAGACAGGCGTAAAAGAAAGATAGCAAATGAGCGGCCGACTAGGGAGAGAGAGGGCGAGAGACGAGAGACGAGCAAACGAGAGAAAGAGAGATAAGCAACGCTGGGACGTTGTACCACGTCCCGTCCGTCAACACCTCGCCGCCCCCGGCCAGGCGAAACTATAAAACACACGTGACACCCCTCACACCACTGACTACCAACCCTCTTTGGTGCACCACCACGTTATACCGATCCCAGACTGCTTGCCTACGAACAACTAAAGTCCTGCTATTCTTTTCTCGCCCCCCTCCTATCGCCCCTCTCCCTCTCCATCCGTCCTATCCATCTGAGTGTTCACTTTAAAAGAGACGGAAAAAATAACAAAAAAGGATACCGTGAATCCTCGAGCGACGTACGCCCGATGCCAGAAACCTACACTTCACTCGAGTGCTTCTCACTTGCTCGCTGATTTCCTGATAAAGCCGCACCACACGCCCTAAGACCGCGTTCACACGGGGACACGCAAATCGTGATTCGGGTATCGCATTGCTGCGTATGAGACGGACCCCCAGGAATGAAATGAGCCGTTTCATTATTCAGCGACGACGATGTGTGTACATCTACTGACTCTAAAGAGCATTTCAAAATTGATTACACGAGATCAGATTCTTAGATGCAATACATTTCCAGAATTGACTGTTCTTGATTCTTCATCCAATGATTAAATATTTTAGCTTACACCATTCTTACTACTTTAATATTTTAAGGTGTTATCAGGATTTATATGGGAACGGCAACACACAGCCGTATAAATGATGGGCTTATGGTAATGCAGCACTCTAATTCGGCGTACAAGGACTACGACAATAGGGCGATCGGCCACACGGGCAGGCGCCCAGCCCAGAGAAAATGGAGGGTGCGTGTTTTGCGCCCCGTGTAAATCCCCGTGTCTCGGCGTATTTGTCGTTTAATTTAGACATTTCCTACTCGTGCCGGTGTGCCCACCACGTGACCCATCGCGTTCCACTCATTGCACAAACAACTCGTTAAGTTCAGCAGGCAACCCGAATTCGGCCGTAACAGGGACGTGCACCCCTTTGTTCTCTTGCTATTTCCACTCGATTTGTCTGCACCGGTAACCACCTGCTCGCTTTACTGTCTACATTTTTTTCAATCACACGTTACCGCCCGACATAATGCTATGGATTGTACCCAATACTTTCCTGAATTGATTTTTCATGAAAACTAAAACCGCTCTGCCAAAGCCTGACGTACTCGGCGCATGTGCTGCGCAGACTAAATTAAACTTCGAAATAAACCCTCCAGCAAAATAAAATTCTTTCACAAGATATAAGGGTTCACCCTAAAAAGTAATTACTTAATCTATAGTTTACAATATGTCAGAAAATGATCTGTTTGCAAAATAAAAATTGTCTGCATTGACATGACACAAAAACCAGAGGTTTTTCTCTTTCTGGTAGTTTTATTTAATTCTATGAAATGTGTTGATATTCTTAAGCCACGTCTTCTCGTTTTACTGATTAAAAGAAGAAGAAGGCAACAACTTCACTGTGGACATAGCTTTAGGTTCTTTGAGTGTCGTTTGAAATAGCACTCTCACCCATTTCTTTTATAAATGTCTAGAACCATCAGTCTACTAACGACATTATTGCCACAGAATATGTATAATTGACAACCTCACTGCGAAAGTTTCGAGTGCAGTTGTTTATCGATCAGTAACCCACTGCAACCCGGTTAAGTCGCATTCTAGAGCAAGTTTCATCCTGCTATAATAACTCCTCGGAAAACCCGTGTTACGATTTGGCGTTAGACAGCGGTTAGAATCTCTGCCACTAATCCATCACCGAGTATATTAGCAAGGATCCCCGTTTCAACGTCCATTGCGGCTCTAAGCCACCTTATAGCTTTCGGTATCCCGGTGTCGAATCGAAGCGCCATTACCGTGATTCATCGTGGCCCGCTACTCATTGCGGGAACGTTCATTGTATTTGTCATTTACCATTCTGCCAGATAGCGAAGACTATCGGGTCGAGCTCGCCGGGGTGCACTCGCCAGAAAGTTCCGCGGAGGATAGATATCGATGATAAATTGAAAAAGCAAAGGAGGAAAGGCTATAGTCCACCCTCTCACCCCCCACTCCCGTCCCTAGTCCGGCCACTATTGTCCAATGGTACATTAGATACTGGACATTCGTGATTTCCGTGGAGACCAATAGTCTCCGTCGTTGTTGACAAACGAACGAAGGTCGAGACGTCGAATAGGATTTAGACGATCGCAGAATGGGATGACCGAATCTGGGGGGTCGACGGGTAGCCGAGGAGGAAGAGGCCACCGAGGAAATAACGTCGGCAGCTCGCCGAATGGCTGACGGTACATAGAAGTGCGCGGTAGCACACTCAGGCTTGATGCCAAACAGATCTAGCTACTCCCAACCGGTTCCACCCGTGGGATTGGTTGGCAATTACAAGATGCGCGATAATCCGCAGACTTGGCAGCGGGCGCCACTTGCGTTAACCCACCAAGATTAACACTTACCTACACGTAACTCTTGGCTCCCCTCTGGCTATTCCTCCTTCTTCTTACTTCGTCGTCGACGTCGTTGTCGTCGTCGCCGGCAATCTCGCTTTCTAGCGATATCAATAACGTATCCCCTTTTCTGTGACAACGTTATTTCCCTTCACGGACGAATGACGATCATTCAACGTGCACGTAAACCTTCGCCGAGGGTAGCCCGGAACGTAGTTGATGCTCGTGTCCCATTCAATTTTCTGGGGTCGCGGGAAATAAATTGAAACAACCGAGGTGCCTGATAAAATATTGCCTAGAGCCATCCTGCCGCTAACAAAAAAAACCCGTTCATGCGATAGGCAGAATTTAATCTGCGAGCGGACGGCTGTTAGCGGAGATCCTTGAGGGCTGTACCAGGCAGACGGTTCGGAAAATTTGTGTCGAAGAATTTCGGGAATTTTGTGTCGAAGCCATTTTTCATGATATGTGGCGAAAGTGTTGCGATGTGTACAAATTAATCATTACGACACGCTCGATTTTGTTCACATTTGTTCTTTTTACATTACATTAATTCTACAAAAATTACTTTACTGTCGTTCTTAAACAATATTTCCGGGGAAATTTCAACTGTTGATCTTTGGTTTTAAGATTGTGGAAAAATTTCCGGTAGGTAAGTGTTAGTTTTGTAACGAGTGCATCAAATCCGCAATATATACATTACATTAGTAAACACTAAACCTACCGATCCTTAAAAGTAACTAGTACATGTTCGCTTATAAAAATGACAGGATTGATTTTATTTAGACTTTCTGCAGCTCCAATTGTACTATCTGCTCCACTAAAGATATGTATACAGTCATTTCTTATGAAATTATTTTTATTATATGAATAATCGTAAAATAAAAAATCTGGAACCGGTCATTTTGACCGGTGATGGTAGCTTTAGTGTGAAAGCAAAGCGTATTGTATGTATGTACGGATCGCAACGGTTCCTTAAACGATTGTTATTAAATTGTTCTGGAAATCTTGGTCGGCATACCGACCGGAACGGTGCACTAAACAATTTCGCAATATCGGAAAACCGTGGAACGATCGAATCGTACGAGGCGTGCTAAAAACCGCGTAAGCTTCGAACTCCACTTTAAAATCGGTTTTACCGGCAGTAAATTACCGCAGAAGATGGGCGTGTAACAATATGCCACGATGGAACGATTGGCGGTGGACCGGATATTTTTTCCACGGCACGATTCGCACGTTTCCAGGCTGCAGGAAACGTTTACGAGAACCTACATAGCTAGATCGTCGAAGATCTTAATGTGCAGTGCGCATGAAGCAGTTTGTCAGGCCGTGGTTAATAGATTGTACAGAGAAATGGGAAAATTTCAATGCGGCCCCGTTTCCTTCGCCGCGGCAAGGAAAGTTGTTAGGTGCGACTTATACGGGAGGCGATTTATTCCAGATACACACACCGCTGAATAAATGATACAGTCTGACGTAATTACTATATGCGTTTATTATTCAGTCATTACTCTAATCGCAATGGCAATTTCCACACAGTGCTAGGGATACTTGTTGCGTCACTTGAATATTAAACAGAATATGCATCATTTTATCCACCATTTTGTTCTGCACGTTGGGCGTGCACTTCTGTGTTCTATGCTTTACTTCTGCACTTTAGACAGTTCTTTACTTCTGCACTTTAGACAGTTCTTTACTTCTGCACTTTAGACAGTTCTTTACTTCTGCACTTTAGATAGTTAGCTTCTATAAAAAATTATTTTGTACCAAATCAAAGTTATTGTACTTTATATTGCACATTGAATTCTGCATTTAGAACCAATACCTTTTTTCTGTTAATTAATTTGAATTAACAGGAAAAAGATTCGAGGTGAACGCGTCCAGTGCATTATTCCAATATTTATTTAATGGAGTTCTCTTCTTTTCTTAGACATTAAAATAGTTCAAGGCTGTGACAGCATGAGTGACTTGCCAAGGTTTAGGTCTACCGAGCGTTAGAGTCTGTGGAAAGGAGGAATTAGCAGGAATGGGTGGTGAGACAAAGATGTCTGTGGGGAGAGCTCTGATTTCAGTCGCCTAAATCTAACCCATTCAATAAAGTGTTCATTTAATGTAATTGTTCAGTCGCGTCTGTCTTCGAAGTCGTGCAGTTAGCAGAATCCTTAAGTCCTTACAGATCTATACTCTATACCCATCCTAATTAAACTGCAAGTACATTATTCTGCTAGTGCATAATACTGCAATTATAAAAACAAAGATTGTATAAGCAGCCAAAAAGTTGTGTCTTAAAATGAAATAAACTTTCAATAGCTCAAGAAATGAATTACACGCAAAAATTACAATTGCTTGGAAAAGACATATGAATTCTTTCTTCATCCCCAAAAATAAATAAAATAGTTTCACTACAGTTCTACATAAACTTCAGTTCGTCCTTTATCTACAATAATCTAAATTCTATATAAATTTCCAGAATTGATTTAAGTAATTGCAACAAGGCTTGAAGTTTCTCATAAGTAGACTGCGGATGTTTACGCAAAATAAAAAATGTTTTCATTGATTTGCAGGACACAGGAGCCAAATAAACATTGTATTTTTCTTTCAATTATCCTATTAAGCTGAAACTAATAGATTGATGTCCTTAAATCTTTTTAACATATCCACTGCTTTAAATTACATGTACCCATTTTTGTCATAAATGCATAAAATCCACAGTCTATTCGCGCGCGCGTAATCAACAGTAACGTCATTTGACGTAGAAATCTGCCATTCACAATGTTTTCGTCACGTCTCCAAATGGAAAAATTGTTCCAATTGGAAATCCGTGTTATCTACACGGCCGGACGCATATGCACATTATGAACCAAGAGATAGAGCACGTGCGATGCACTAACGATACAGTCATTAAAGTCATTTGCTTTCCGAAGGTTCAAGATGGTTCTAACGGGCAAAAATTCAATGTATCTCTATGTGATAGAACACGACTCGGCGATACTGTTAAACGGTCCTCCAGCCACATAATGCTTCGCCACTTATTGCTGGTAGACGAACGGGAAGAAGAATAAGATCGGACAGCCAGATACTATATAAGTTCCATAACCTGGCAGACTACTCATCACACTCAGAAGACCCCTCGCACTTCGTTCACTGGGGATATGTTATTGTTTTTGATGGGCTCCCACCTAGCAATTATTTCCAGAACCTTTCCCGTCGATTAACTTCTCGCACATCGTAAAGATAACGGCCTTCTCCCTTAAACCTGCTGCGTTCCCCCATTCAATCATACACATTCGGAAAATTTCGTCACTTATGATACATGTCTACAAAACGCATTTCTTAACACGTTCCGTGCCGAGCTGTTTTTGCTCGATTTTTCATTCAGATCATTTGCTTTGTTCTATACTGCATTTTTAAAAATACCTCATTCTTCTCGTCGGAATATTCTACACTCTTAAGTCTCTATTTGACTTTACAATAAATTTTTAAAAAGTTCTTCGTTTTTCAATGAGAATTCCAATCGGCCTGAACGGAAAGTTCAGCGTGGGGCGCATACACCCAAAACAACGTCTAGTATTTTCTCTTCAATCCTGACCGAGTGAAATTTCTCCAAAAATTCTTCTTGGAAGAAATCATTCATCGGACGATTCACGCACAAATGAGCATCGTTTTAAAATTAGAGACGTTCAGATCCCCGAAGACGCTGAAACGAATGTTCGCCGCTCGATTACACTCGCCGCTCTCGCGGAGATTAATACGACTATGATTTAATGTTTCGCAATCCCGTTCGACCGAGCTCGGGAAATTCGATTTCCGTCGGTTTCGGGGTATACTGGTTAAAAGCCGCCTTTAAAATTCACGCGGTCATAAAACGGCGGAAATATTTTCTTGTTCGTTTCTACGGTTCGTTCGGACCAAGTCAATCACGGAGATATAAAAAGGAATAAATTTCCAAGGAAAAGTCCTTCGGCAAGATTCCCGGCTCACCGATCGCTTAGGCGATCGAACCCCGGGGTGAGCCTCCGCAACTTTAAGTTCGGTGGGTTACGCTGCACGGTAATAAAATAATTTTATCGATTTCTTCAAACTTTCCTTATAACTTCTCTGGCTCGATTGTCCCGCCCGCGCTATAAACGCGGCAAAGAGCATAACGCGGATTTTCGCCGGTGCCGCATACTGTATCCCCCCCTGTCGCCTTCACTCTTATTTTTCCATTCGATGCTTTACTTTGCCCCACTTTTCGCAGCTGGTGAGCTACACGCGTAACTCGCCGACCAGTAATTTGCGAAAGTACGAGCGTCTGCTCGGCGGAAAGACGACTCGCGGAATATAAGAGCAGGGGACTTGTTGCTGGTTACAAGCGGCACCGGAATCCCGCAATATACCCGAGGAATTCGATGGTTTATTGGCTTTCCTTAGACGTGGTAGAACAAAGAACGCGGATGGAGAAACCGGGACAGACAACACCGGGGCTAGAGCGAGGACAGAGAAACGAACCGAGAGGGAGACGGAGGAAAGTAAGTCGGCGACCACGGCGTTCGCTTGTTTACGGGAGTGCCGATGCGCGCACCATCTGCTCAAAAAGACTTGTTGTTCTAAATGTGAACTGCTACAGCGCCATCTTCTCGCCTCGAAAACTGGTCGAAACACAAAATCGAGCCTCGTATCACTTTGTCACCTAGACCGTTTCGTTCCAAATAGACCGTGTCAATTTCGTTTAACCCTCGAACGGCAGACTATCCTTTACAACTATACAATCGACGACGTTTATTCATTGCTTTTTATAGAAATGTTGGTCTTCTCGTTGTTCCCAATGTTGTAACTGTTCGTCTAATTCGATCGCCAGAAAGCAATTTAATCGTATGACAATTTTTATAGTCTGGGTCAAAATAGACCCAGGTACCGCCAGGCACGCAGTTCGAATCCCGCCGCCGGCACCTCTGGAAATATTCCATGTGCCATTTTAGAAAACTATGGTGCCCAAGGTGGTTCGGAACCCACCTTAAAAATAAATTGTAGGTCCCGTCGCTTAATAACCTAGCAGTTGAAGAGGCGACGTAAAAGAACAAAGAAAAAGACCCAGGTATCGCCATCGGAAGGTAAACACTGAAGAGTCTATACTTACGTCGTGGTTGATTTCGCAAAAGATGATGATCGATTCAGCGCGGAATGAGAGCCGCCCTGTTATCAGCTCAACGATCTCGCAGACGCCCTCGATTCTCAGTTGCTGTTAGGTTTCCAGTGAAAGACTTAATCAACCGCGCGGATAACGCTGACGTTAATATCGTTTCAGGATCAGAAACGCGTTGCGGGCGTACACGGAAAACCTTGGGAGGCCTTAGAACTACCGGTGTGTGTGTCTCCGGGAATTCCTCGCTAAGCCCGGTTTTCGGTAATGCCATTAAAATCAACACCGTGGGTCACGAAATTGGTAGCGTATACGACGCGTAATCATTCGGCAGCGAAGCCGTATAAGCGATTAAGCGCGTTAAGCTGTCGTCGGGTAACAGTGTGTCCTGTTCCCGTCGCGTCGTCGCCGACGTCGTCGACGTTAGACCCATAGACACTGTTGGCTCCTGATCTCGGGCAGGAACCAGGGTGCTAGCAGGTCGGTCACGAGATATGTGGGCTGTTTGGAAGGAGCCAGGGCCCGAGGGTGAAGGTTGACGACAAGTGGTAGCGTGCCACGCGCCTACGGCGTTCACCCTTCGGGGGAAACAAAGAAGCCTCGAAACAGCAGGCCTGACCAGAAAGGAGTTTTCGCCAAGCGCCTCTCGCACAATGGCACAGTTAGGGTTACAAGCTTCTTGACGAGTTGCCAAGTCGCGTCGTCGACGGCGGCCTCGGTCCTCCTTTGTCGACGCCAGCTAGACGTCGCGCGACTCTTGATGATAGCTCCTGCGAACGACGAGGCTGGCGACGATGTCGGCGGCGTCGACGGCACAAAGCTCGTCGTCTTTGCCGCGCGCTACAACCACCAGACCGCATGTCGACGTTTGATCCGCTGCCCAGAATTGAAACGGTGCCAATGAACCTACCGGTTAGGATTTCTGCGCGAGTCGCAGAAATCAAACCCCGAGGAGATCATCCCTACTCTGATCCGGCCCGGCCCGACCCGGCCCGGCCCGATCCGAATCGGCTAGGCTAGGCTACTTACTTCTTTCTTGTTTCTTTCGCCGGGGGAAGGACTCCGCTGCGAGCGATAAGATACCAGCTTTTTACGGGGCGTTACCGAAGACCATTAACTTCAATCACGATCCGATGCCCCTTCGCCATTCATCAGTGAACATTTGTCTTCGGGCTATGCTCGCGAGTACCGTGGAATTCTGATTGCTAGACCTGGGAAACTGTTCCCTAGCTTTGATTGTGCTGCTCTTCTCTTGCCGGTGGTACCGTTTGGGTCTGGAACGTGTAGGATCGGAAGGGCGCGGTTGGAAGTTACGTTTTTCGGGTAAACTAGTGGGAAATTTAGTGATATCAATCTGGTGATATATCCCTTTATTTCTTTTTTTGTGTTAGGTTTTATGTCGCATCTAATTCTAGGCCATTAACAACATGGATGGTTTAGGTTCCTTTCGCTAAATCTTAGGATATCGTTGGGTATCTTTTAAGTGATTGAGGGTGATCCTGAGGTGTTAGGACAGTTCATGTTTAACAGTATTTTAATGACATTAAACATGTAAGTACCAGGATACTTTTATCTATGTATATGATATACACATTTTAGCAGTAGTTTAATAATGAATGTGTTCATAGTGTCATTTTTAGATTAATTCCAAATTTTAAAATTATATTGATGAAATATAACTATCCTGCTGTCTCTTTAATATCCTTCTAGGATACTATAAAGTTGAGTTATTAATATGGTTAAAAATTAGTATAAAAAGCTCGTATATATTCTACTGCACAGCTTTAAATAATGGTCTTACATATAGCAAGACTATTATGCTGTTAAACTTGTTTTTATTTTTCACGTCGTTTGATGTTCTTGAATTTTTTCTAAAATTAAAATTTTATTGAATTTCCCTATATTACTGAGCTCTCGTTGAAATACACAGCTATCCTTAAAACTAAATTTTAACATCTCAAAGAGTCTAAATAAATTTTTCTGACCCAGATGTTTAATAAGTATTTAACCTAGAGCTTACTGGTTACGAGTATAAGTAATGACTTCATCTTCATTACTTCATATTATCTTCGTGCCGCAATTTCTATGCGCAGAAGTTCATTAGCATCTAATCTACTTCTACGAAACATCCAAGTGCTCTTCTGTAGAAAATAGCTTTCAGGCTCATGACAAAAGGTTTCATTAAAAAATTTAATTAAAAGCATGTAAAACTTAGTTACCTTAAAAGTAAAAAGCTCGAGATTGTTATTAAAACTTACGGTCTTTCTAAAATTCAATCAAGAATATAATTTCTGAATTTCTCCCATATGCATTTTAGCACTGTTGAGTATGTAGTCTGGATTATTATTTATTTTATAGATTAAGATATTTCTTAATTTTCGCAGGGTTTAAATTTGGCGATCAAGGCGTGTTAAAAATGTTAAGGAAAGAAAACAACTCTGAAACAACTCTCATCTCTTATGAAAATTTTGCACAAGGTATCTCTCTATTCGCAGTCTCGATATTATTATTCAACAACTGTGGCATCCTAAGCAGCTCTATCCAGCCGGATAGAGCATGTGTTCGATTGCAGAAAATAGAGCGCGTTGGTATATTAAAATATCACTTGAAGTCGAATTGAATTCTTTTAGCAATGAAGTGAACCCATTTCCGGTGGACGTGTCCGTTTGTTTGGCCGAGATATCGAATCGCCGTAAAAGAACAAAAATTCAAAACGTTTACTCGCGCACGAGTCGCATAGAGCATCGAATAGACATATGGTTGCACGTGGCGGAGACAGCACAACGTGTACACGCTTTTGTAAATGTACCTGCGGACAGATACCGTGCTCGAAGTCAAGCCTTCCGAAAGCTGTGCACGTAGCGACGAGCAGATAGAGGCGGCCCGTAGGTTGACTTGGCAATGATCGCCAGCCGGTGACTCTGCCAACCACTAACGGACACGTGTCTCTATCCGGATTTCGCGTCTGAATCGTGAGATTTGTCACTTATAACACGATTTCGACTACCTTCCTATATGTAGAGGGCCTGTATCGGAAACTGTGACACACAACCAGACAGAAAATTTCTTTTTGTGAAGAGAACGTCGAAAATGAACGGAATTTTATTCTGAGGGCCTCCATGTTTGAGAAATTCACAATTTAATTGTGTTTTTCTTTTGAATATGGCCAATATAGTGACTTCCAAAAGTGTTGGCACGCTGAATTACCGATTTTTGAAAATTCGTCAATATTCGAATAGTTATAATTTTGTAAGAAATTTTTTTCGTGAGAGGATCTACTATAGATTTGAAGATTAAAGCTTTTCCTTTACTACGAACCTGTAAAAATAGATGTACGATTTTTTTTGTACGTTTTATCGATCTTCGAATGATGTGCTGGCAATTTTACAGTGAGGAAGGTTCCTTCTTTAACAATTTGAATAATTCCAAGTAATATGTGGATGCCAATAAATCCATTTAATTTTTCTACTGTTCTGAATTTCACCCACCAAATTCGCAATTATGTTTTGTAATCTGAGAAATATAATTTCTTCACGCGAAAACTTGAGCGTGAATTTCATGGTATTCAAAAATTTAACTCACGACACGTTTAAATCGCCGAACAACTAAATTCGGGATTTAATTAAAGTCAGGTAGAAACTCTTGGTTAATTTGAAGTTTGTACATCGACGAATTAAGGTTCTACCAAAGAGCAGCCGCAGCACTTGAAACTGGCGGAGACCAAGTCGAATTTCTTGTCTCTCGCAGTAAGTAATCAAACCATTTCTCTGCGGTTGCCTATCGATCGCGAACCTCTGCTGTGTAGCGTTGCATACTAATAAATCTAAAATTTATTACACGGCATTAGTTGAATCTTATCGTAGAGCGTGTACAATTATTTATTCAGAGGTATCCGATGCAGGATTGTAAATAACACGGACCGTCGAATGGGTGTCGGTTTTTATTTCACGCGGTCGTTCATTGTCCAGTAAAATTTAATGCTCTATTCGGCTAGTTGTTTCAATTGAATCGTTGAGCATAATATTTCACATTACAACGGGCATGGATCGTGGAAACGCGAACGGTTGACGACAGATCCCGATTGTTACTACTTTTTGACTGAAAATATAAATCAGAGTTTACTAGTAATAAATAGGGGTGTGCGAGTACTCGAAATTTCGGGTTCGGATCGGGTCGGGAACTTTGTTCGGGTTCGAGTCGCGACCCCGAAAGTTTATAAAGTTCGGGTACCCGACTCGATCATTGTCCGACTCGACCCGAGGTACCCGAAATTTCAGGTACCCGCACACCCCTAGTAATAAATAATATAATAAGGAACCTTCTGCTTCAATAGCAGGTAGGTCATCCAGAGCTTCGATGCACAGAGAGTTTTCAAAATCACAAGCGGTCGGGTGACGATTCCAGATGCAGAAATAATTGGATAGAAAGGAATAACATTTTTTCGTTTGACGCATCGTTCTCGAGAAAATGGAATTTGAAACTGCAACGAATACGCGTGCTACTAAAAATGGTCCACGCGTCTGATGATGGCCGACCAATTCTACTTCCTGCGGATACTAAACCTCGCGAACTCGACGAACATTTAAACTCGATTTTCTCGGGAACGAGATGCTAAATAAATAAATGTTATTCCTTATTTTTGACTTGTTTTTGTATGTGGAATCACTATCTACGCCTGTAGATTAAAAATATTATCATTCAGAAATAAACGATGCCGGAATAGGATGAAGGAATACAAAATCTTTATTTATTCGGTGCGCTGTTAAACTGTAGTTTACTTCGAATACTGCAGCGAGAACGATGTATATTTGTTTTACCTTTTCGAAGGGTTGTCGGTTTTTATTTCACGAGGCGATATATTGTTGGACGGTAAAATTTAATACTGTATTCGGTTAGTTGTTTCAACTATATCGTTGAGCATAATATTTCAGATTATACCGGACATAGATCGTGGAAACGCGACCGGTCGACGACAGGTCGGGATTGTTACTTCTTTCGCGAATCGTTCTTTCACGTTTCAGCGTCGGGGATCGTGAAACGTGATCGTATTTCCTCTCCCGGTGAAATTATTGTTATCGTGGCACAATATTGCGAGCGCGTATATTGGCGGTTTAATGTTATGCGTTCGCAAATAACAGCGTGATTCATTTTAGCAGTAGAAACCCATAGTGGTTTGTCAATAACGCGATAGCGGCGGCGTCGGCGCTCGGGCTGTTCAGGTCATTAAAACTTGATCCATCGAACTATTTGTTCGTTCGTACACGCCTGCAATCCCGAAAGTCTCATTTTTCACGATATCGCCTCACTCGACGTGGGCTTCAGGCTCACATTTTTTATGCGGCCGCTCATGCATCATCGTAACGGCGAAAGCGAAGCGCGACAGATAATTCACGCGATTTTCGGACTCCCTGCACGGACGTCAATAAAACACCTGGACTTATTTTAATTAAAAATATTTGCGCGCGCGTCCCGTTCGTAAATTCTGCGATTCCTCGATGATTGAATTACATTTGAACCGTGTCGAATAAAACAGGATATCCTGTGAAATACTAGTCCCGTTCGATTTGATTTTTTTGAATAACGCAAACTCGCGCGCCCGTCGAAACTTTCGGGCAAAATTGAAACGATACTTTATTATCTGCTTTACGATGCTCTCTACAATCGACAGCGCAGTTCACATATCATTCTGCAACGCGAGGACCGAGTAAATAATACTCGGAAATTTTGTGTGGAATCACATCAATTAAACATTTCTTTCATAAATACTATTCTTCTGTTATGTTTGATTTACAACATATTTCCAACATTTATAGCGAGTCGTTTTTAACGATGTCGGTTTTTCATTCTATTATTTCACAGACATAAAAATGAAGAACTTGTTTTACTTTCTTGGGAGTCTATCGATGCTTGCATTGGCAGAAAATTAGGTTGCAAGAAAAATATAGAAACAGAACGAAGATAACGAGTATGGTTTACTAATCACGACACTCAAAGGAACGACGACTCGCGATACGCATTGAGAAAAAAAAATCCCGGTCTTTTTGCAATCTCTCCACCACCTTTCAACGGCGTAACAATTCGAACATGCTAGATACCATTGGCGCTTTCATTGTCATGCAAAAGTGCAACCTTATGCTCGATGTGGAGCAATTCGGCAGTCGGTTGAACACAATAGGCCGGACAGTCGGCACGGCACAAAATATGCAAATTCGACGGGCGTCGGGAACGGACGGCCAAAAACAATAAACTCGAGCAATTGCATGTGTCCATACATTGATGAAACCATAAAAATATCCATGCGAACACGTTTTGAGTCTGCTGGGACTGGAAAAGTTCAGCGAGAGGGGCGGGACGCAAGGGATAAAACGACGCATATGGTTCTAGCAGTTAGCCGAAATTAACCGCCCGATACATTTTGCGCGGATTGATCACCAATTGATCTACGAGAAACCGATGCGCACATTTTGTTGCCTCGGGCGTAATTAGAGGGCTGATTAATGCGTCAGGTGAAATCAAAACCGTGCTATAATTGAAGAGAAATTCTGTGTTTCTAGGAAATAAAAATATCGAATAAAATTTCTGCACACCAATTACTGGTTCTAGTAATTGGGAACATACTATTGGGGTTGATTAACGTTCTTGACATTTATTTGTTACTGACTGAAACCAGAAGGACAAGACACCTTTTTCAATTTTATTAAAACTACTGTAAAAACGAGAGCAAAAATTTGTAATAATAGAAATACCTACATTGAAAAATACATAACTGCAAAATAAGATTTAGTGGAAATGTAGTTTATTGTATGGTTAATAATAGAATAATGTTTAGAAATAGTATCTTGTCATAATTGAAATAATTACTTCTTAAACGCTAGTAATTCTCCAAAATTGTAAGAAATTAAACGGAACATGTTCACATATTTTAGCAGCTTCATCATGCAGAATAATTCCTGGGATAGTGGCACTATAATTTGGTGGACAGAGTGGACATTTAGATTCGTAAGGAGAATTACAATTTTCGAGACAGTGTGCTTTTCATTGGCCCGTAGCGTTCCGTTTACACTGGTGTTCCCAAAAGTGTTTGCTCGGGGCACGGTTCCTCCAGTTTTCACACTCTGCTCTAACACGTTCTAACTACTTGTACTTCTACAGCAGTTCTGCCGGACCACTGTTCGCCAAACTTTTCTTTCAACGAACTGGCCACTCTGTATCCTCCGTGCAGACCATACTCGCGCGGAATTTCTGTTTGCGTATAATGTACGTACGGACGAATTTAACCGCCGGGAATGTGTTAGGATTAAAGGCTTCGGTTTCACTGCGGTCAAAGTACGAAATTTTCTCCACTAAACAGCTCATTCAGTAAGTAATTGCTTCGTTACCTACGCCCTTTTTTCCTCGACGCGATACCGCCCGCGTTACGTTCGAGTGAAAAACTTGCGAGGGAACCTGGGAAATACTTGCATTGACGATAAATGCGTGAACGTGCAGCTTTATTTTATCATACCAATTCCTTTTAACACGATACAAATAAAAATACATGTTTTCACACAAATGTTTGGATTAACTTTGAACATTTATTTGTATAACTTTTCTTTGAAACATTCAGAGTTAGTCTTTACAATTTGAAATAATATTAAGCTCTTTCAATAACAATATTTTGTAGCAAACAAATTTAATAGAAAACATGAAGGTATTTTACAGACCTTTAGAGTTAATGTAGCACAGAATAACACAGTTACTTCTTACAAACAAGAGTTTAAAAATTCATCAAGACTGTGTGTAAATAAATTGCGATATATACATGTTACTCCTTACTAAATATTGATACGTGCACATAGAAAATATTCTTAGTATTATATATACTTCAATAATTCCTCTTAATAATGCATTACAATATATAAAGTAATTCGTATATATATTAAATTGCATCACAAAAAATTTGTTACATATAAAACAGTAGAAAATTTGATGAATATCAAGAATGTTGACATTATTGAAATTCATCGAAAATTAAATATTTCTTCCAACCTAGAATAATTCCATTCTCTATGATTTGTTACATTTTATGAATATGAAATTGATATACATAATAGCTCGTACAATACATAAATGTTCAGTAATTGGTTAGATACCATATTTAATAATGTAAACAATATTTCGAATAATGGTACAGCAATTTTTAGTGATGACTCTGAGTCACCCCTCACCTGCTGAGGGTTAATTTTTCAAGATACAATTGTTGCTTCGTCCGTCTATAAATAAAATAGATAGATCAAGCTAGAAATTATTTACGACCCGATCGAATAAAAACACCATCCCCAGAACAAGCCACGAAATACGAACAATACGCTAACACGATCTCACCCCTGCATACGCAGTATTGTAACCAGGGACTTTTGTCCCCATTTCGTCGAATGTTTTCTTCGGAGCTGCAAATAGTATGACGAACGAGAAACGATCGACAGGAAGACACGAGTGAATTGCAAGGAAAGGACACAGTCTTTCCCGGGTCGGTGGTGTGAGAATAAAAATGGCTCGACTCGAGGCACGGTTTCGAGAGAGAAAGAAAGAGAGAGAGGAGGGGGAGCGAAGCGAAAAGGGGAATGTGCGGGGGTGGCCGAAAGGCGAATCGTTGCCGCGTCCCATGGGCCGATTTGACAGGTTTGTTCTTCCCCTTTTTTTCCCTTGTTCGCCTTCTCACCAACCATTTGCCGGCGTCGCTTGTAAATATGACCGATCCTTCATTCGGACAGAGAGCAATAGCCCTAACAACGTCTTTCTCTCGGTGGTGTAGCGTTGCCCAAGGCCGTTCGACAACGGCAGTTTTCCCTCTCGCCTTGGGAGTATACCGTCATTCTTTCCCTCGGATATGAGTCCCGTGGAAAGTGAGACACCATGGGAACAGAGACTCGGCGGAAGAAATGACGTAGAAAGGATGAAAATGTGACCAGGCTGGTAAGGGGTGAGGGTGGACGGCAAGGGGAGAAACTGGAATGAGCGTCCCCCGACAATCAACGTCTATAGCGTCCGCGTCATGGTTCCACCACCCCCGCAACTCCCCTATGCGGTATCGTAAAAGATGCTTGTTATGAGCAACGAACGGATAAAACGACGGATCGTAATAAGTTTTCGTTCATCCGCGGTGAATTGTAGGCCAGCGGTATAGCCAACAGGCCAGACTATGACCCATCATAAACAATTGACATATAACCGCACGCCAAAATGAGACGCCGCCATAGGTCAAATGTGTTGGTGTACGTGTGCCGGTGTGGTCGCCGTTAACGTGTTCAGTACTTTTATTTCCGGCCGCTTAAAGGAACTAGAACTTGATAAATAAAATTCACGCCGCTAAACCGGATTGACCACCTCTTATTTGGCATGAAATAAAAGATATGGAAACGACTTGAGTAAAAACAATGAGTCGATAGACTGCAGAGGTCGAATATGCATTGCATGATCTTAACGTTTTAATTATTTCTATAAAGATAGTACATTATACAGGTCGGGACCGAGACCAGTGCATTGTGAATTGAATAAAAATTACGATAATAATGCATCTTTATTAAAATGGTATTTTTAAAATGGATTTTAAGGTGATACTGGAATAAATTTTAATATCTTAAAAATATTTAGCTTATCTATTAATTGAAATATTGAAGTCACGTATAGGAAAAAATTTCTACGGATAATCGGGTCGGGATATTTCGAATTTGTTCGTCGACTCGGCTGATCAAAAATGGAGCAGACTCGTCGATGCTGAATAGAACAATGTGTAAGGACAGCATATACATACGCAGTCGTCGTTCGTGAACCGGTATAAATTGCAGGGCTCACTTAGCCGGCCAAATTTATTCCAATCCCGTAATCCGCGCCTATTCATACAGATGCAAATCGGAGAAACGTATGCCAAATTCGTACGCATCCTTCTGGAAACGAGATACTTCGTGAACCAAAAAGGATAGCCTGTGCACAGTACTCTGCACGCGGACAACGTTGAGAATGAATTAATGTGACCCCGTACCTAAGAACAGAAAGACCACGGTGGGGTTGCGTGAAACGAGGAGAAATAGCGTGGACGAGGAGAGAAAATGCATGGAACCATGTCCGCGAGAAAGCGACAAACGGCCGAAAATAAACAAGGATGGTCACCGCACTATGAACCATTGTAATAGTCCCTTTGGAAGCGAAGCTTTGGGTTTTCGAACGTACAAGGGCGTTACGATACACAGAGCGTACACGCCGCTATACTGACCACCGTGAATTATTAAACGTCACAATTAAATGCTGCCGCAGAATTCACGCTCGGTCTACAGTGTGTCATGATGAAATATTAAGTCATCAACCGGTTCATTATAACAATGAATAAATGAAGCCGGACCTTATTACGCTTCGGACCGTCCATTCCGTCGTTCGCCATTATTACAGCCCTCATAATTTATGGCGATACGTTATTCAAAAATTCAGTCTGCAAAGTGGTCATTCCGCCGAACAATTGTTGCAAATGATTTATGTGCTTCTGCTCGGAATATGTCTGTTGCAAACTTTAGATGTTCTTTATAAAAGCTATTATACGATTTCCTGGGTTAATCTTTCGTTTCTATGTTTATTGATTTCTCGCGTTTATTATGTTAATCATGATCATTTTTGTTTCCAGTTTTTAGTAACGTTCTAATAATTGTACTAACTTTATAGTGACCTTACCATTATTTTCGAACAAAATATTAAAATATTAGATAAATGATATATACATTAAACTAAAACACTTTAAAATAAATGTCTATCCAAGTCCAATGTATTAAGCCTGAAACCTTAAATAAATAAAGAAACTGTATAAATGAAAGGTAAGATGTACAAATTAAATGGTAATCTGTTTTCCACTAGTTTCTACGATTTCCAATAAATTAACGCTGATCGGGAGTAGCCCGAGCCTCGTTTAGATGCAGCCAACGAGATCCAAGACACATCACCTGCAGAGTATTCTCGTTCTATCGATAGCGTCGACGTTGGAGTCGCGGTCGAAAATGGGTCGAACTGCTCGAATTTCGTCGAAGTCGCGTGGCCATTAATCTTAATTACTCGAGCTGCTCCATACTTCGCGGAGGTTTTCGCCTGTTAACCGGTTAGAATATATCAACTTGCCGATTTAGATAAATTAAGTAGGTACCCCATGGGGGTGGTAACTTGGCAGCCAATCTCCACGGTGGTGGAAAGAGGAGAACGGGTTACGGGTGCCTGTAAGGCGTATTTCCATCGACACGCGGTAGGCGCAACCAAGATGTCTGGGGAAATGAAGCTATGCGGGTCGGACCCGTTTCATCTTCCTCCAAATAATTTAATCCGAGCTAAGTACATATTTATGTCTGCACATAGACTGAGCGCGTAGGTAGAGGCAATGGCTGGAAGGTACATAGCCCAGGTATCCGGCTTAAAGATACATGCCTGGTCGCGCGCATCGCTATGTGAACGGGGCGCTGTGTGACGGTTAGGCAGTGCCATTAAAATTAATAAACGCAATTTGAGAGGTTAATTGAAAAGTTTGGCGGAAAGGCGGACGTGATTTCAGCATTAGGCGGGACGCGATATGTTATTCCATTGAAACGCTAGTCAACGCTGCGACGCGACGCCGGAAACCACGCTCGAAGTCGCACCGTGTAATCGAAGTTCTTTCTCGCTTAACGCTGCCTAGATCTGGCCAATCCTCATTTCCTCTCCCTTTATCGTGGCTGTTCCTCTTCCTTCGAGATATGCCTCGGCACGGGAGCGGTTGAAATTGAACGCGACAGTGCATCCAGGACGCCTCTGAATATCCGAGAAGGCTCCTTCAGGATTTCCCGAGAACGGTATTTAATTTGGTCGGCGTAAGGAGAGACGGTGAAGAACGGCGCGAAAGGGGGGCCAGGGGAGGCGGAGGAAAAAGTTAGGAAGATCTGCATGAGAAAAGCGAATAAAGGAAGGGAGAATGGAGAACCGGGGGATGGTGGGACACGGAGAGAATAGGGAGAGAGAAAGGAGTGTGCAGCGCGCGAGACGAAAAGGCCTCGGCAGCTTGGGACCTTAGGGAATCTTAATAACTTCGTGGCTCAGCTATTTTTATATTTCTCCTTCCCGTGACATTAAAAATCCTGAACTAAACTTTTAACATACATTTAAGTTAAAGCTCCGAGCCCCCCTAGGCAGACCTAACGTCGCACACTCAGCGCTGTCTCTTGAATAAAAATCACCCTCAATGGCGCATTTTTCTTTAGTGCCCGACGCTCTAAAGGGAGACCGGCCAGAAATAAAGCGGAGGAAACGAGTGGATGGCCGAACGTAAAGTAGATTGGTGGATAGTATCAGTATTAACATCCTTACGAGCGATGTGATTAACACTGTTCCAAAATTAAGGGTGGTTCGACCCGGACAACCTGCACCTCTTTCCTTTTATTTCATTTTACTACGTTCTCTGTGTTTTGCTACTAGAATGTTCGGTGGAATTTATTGTATAACACCGATTTTTGTTTAATACTTTTTCAAAGCAATAGCATAATTTATATACTATACTAATTGCTACACCAAAACTATATCAATGTTGAAATTGTGTTTACTACAGTTTGATTGTCCAGTAGAATTTATTAAACATTTTTTAAGATTCTTAAAATATTTTGTATAGTATATATTGTTGCCATTCTTTAGTTTTTCTCTGCTTAATTCTCTCATATTTATTTGCGTTGTGAAACCTCGTAAGTAATCTAGGCATTGTTAGGGATTTAGTAGAAAATTTCTTTTACTACAAGTTATCGAATCTTTATGCGACCGAAAAATTATTAAGGTCAGAAACAGAAATGAAATGAAAATATATTTCCTCTTTTAATCTTTTTAAGGGACTAATTATTTTCAAGTCTTTATATAAATTCAATTCAAGAGAATTATCATTCAATAGAGTCGACTGTTAATGCTTCTTCAACTGTCACGCGAGGGTAGGATACAGCTACTCGATTATTCATTGAATGAACTGGTAAGCCTATTCTCGGCGTATTTCGGTCGAAGACGGTTCTCAAAGGCTGTCAATTTTTGATCGACCTCGGTCATAGGAATCCTACTCCGAAATGGCGTTTTCTAACACGTTGTCAAGATCGACGACGCTTTATGTTGATTCCGTGTTGACCACAATGCGAGCAATAAAACTGTTTCTTGCATTTTACATTCATGTTGTTAAAACATTGACTAGCACATCAAGACTCATAAAAGTCGTACAAAATTCGAATCACTTGCACAATAATACAAGAATTTAAAAAACAAAGATATTACAGGAATAATTTTTGTAATATTTTCACACCTCGTAGATTCTATTAAGAAAATATGTTTCATTTATAATGTCACATTTTTAAAAAATATGTCTCACAACACAGACAAAAGGATATTAATCATTTTACGATATGAAAAAATAGCAAATAGATAAATTTTCACCCTGAAGAAATATGAGGGTTAACCCTTTGCCCTCCTTTGTTAAGTGTGACTCGACACCAGAGAAAGAAAAATTATTTATTTAATTCCTTATCTTTTAGTTAAAAACAAATATAAGTTCCACAAATATAAATTACAACAAAGTTTGAGAGCTATATTTAATATAGCAGTCAAGGAACTGTGCTTCGAAGTAAATTTCAAATAAAACACTTAAAATAGTAGGGAGTTGGCAATAAAATTGAAAAATAATTCGGAGTGCAAAGGGTCAATAGATTGTAGTAAAAATTAATTTTCAAGTTCGGTGAAAAACTGTTTTGGTCATACGTGACCGACGTGGCATTCAGAGCGTTAAATATCATGATATTTATCAATTCACATTCCATATAAAAATATCTAGATTACTAAATTGGTCGTGTAGAAATAACATTTTCAAATGTAAATAGTACCACAAGAAGATTTATAGAACAGAGTACTCGTCCGTCAAAGACACTTTCGTTCCCGAGTGGAAAACGGTAATGGTAGTTTCGAGTCTCTTTACATGTTCCAGTTAATTTCCCGATGCAATATTATATTACTCCGCGTCTTCTAACTCGCAGCTATTGCTGTACGCTTTGTTGCTAGGTTCTCGAGAGTTTCGCCGGGTCGCAAATGTCAATGGAGCAGAATACCACGAAGTGTGTTCATCGTTCCGTACCATGCGACCACTTCACTTATGCGCACTCGACGTCATATGGATCGGGATTTCATGATCGCGGAAACGACGAAGCTTCTACCTCTTCTTCTTCTCCACTGTGGAGAACCTTAATCCTCTCTGACACCGTTTCGAGAAACAGTACGTTTCTCCACCACTCGAAACAAGGATCGAATCAAGCGCCCCTTTTTTCGCGAGCATTGCACATAAGCAACGTTCAAGAGAATGTTCAAGGTCACTGCTTTCTCAACCACACACCTCACACTACGATTGACCCATATTCTTTTTTGGGAACGTGTTCGCACTGCCTTTTTTATTTTCCAAAGAAAACGACGCAAGACTCTCATTTTCCTCTAAAAATCATTCTTTTCTTTCTCCAATATTATTTATATTATTTTGAATACGTACTATGATTTTCAATAGAGATGTTCAATACTGCATAATATACCTACAGAAAACTAACGAAACATCGAAAAAATTCGTTTCTTTATTTTGATAAAAATAATGAACATAAAACTCGTATTTCTAAAGTTTCCAATTTTTTGTTACGCAAAACTAAAGAAATAATTCATTAAACATTGCTCAGCCTGTAGCTGCCCTTGTGGTAGGGGTAGCAACTTGAAATTGGTAATACAGGGTTTTCGTTGGGGTCCCTATCGAATGGTATGAAGGCAGATCAATTTGTTTTGGAGCACATTTGACTCCCTTATTCGGCTATACCCTTTACTTTGTCTACAACAAACAGTGTCTTACAACACTTTGTCTTACAATAAACAGCTTGCTAGTTCGCCAGAAGCGAATTGGTTTTGTGGAAAGAAATAGTTTCGAATTTCTTTGGCGTGCAAGACAAACGATTGGTGCCGACATTTTGCTGTGTAAAATCTGTTGCGGCCGGTTCGATAAATTTAGTTGGTTCAGCGTGCGGATTTAATGGCCGCTTTTGAAAATCGCGTTCCCGTAAACGGTGATTTAACCGCGATACATAGATCAGCGTGTACACGAGTGAACACGTACGCTAGATACCTCCTAGGCATCGATATTCAAAAAACGTGAATCTCTCGGATACAAGGCGCGCGCGATATCCAACATTGACGATAAATGCCGATACTCCGAGGATGAAACATCAACCTTTGCCGGGTTGGGTAGATAGGTGGCGTCGGGGCTGTGGTTATTTGCATATTTCAATTTCCTCTGCGCAACACCGAGGGTGTTGTCGACGTGCGGCTGAAACAAACCACCACAGACATGTTTCACGCTTACACGCATAGTTTCTCGTTTATACGTTTTGTAAGTATACCACCCGCTCTGCTTCTCGTCAATGTACAACCAACCCGTTACGCCTCTGTGTGCGTTGAAGTTCATGCAAGTCTGCGCGGAGAAAATGTCAATGTCGGGGGCAAAACATTGCTCGCTGGATGCTGCGATGCGGCTATACAGGGTGGCATGGTAATTACTGGAATACAGGACGACTCGTTTCTTCGTACTGCTGGCGAGACTCTCTGCTGAAATGTTATACGCATCTCTGATTCGTAATTATCTTGAAATTGTTATGCAAAATAGAATGTTCTTGTTGTTTGTCAGGGAACAGAGGCTTCTGGGCTAGGCACGTTCAGACTTAGACTCCTCCCTTTTTTGGACTTGCAATATTGATTTGTATTATTGTTTTGTTGATAAAATTATTTTGTAACAATCAATGTGTAAATGAACGTCATCTAAATATGTTGAGTTCTCAAGTCAACTAATTAGTGTTCAAATAAGTTTTAGATCCACTGTATATAAACAGAATTATCCAATGTTTACAATTTAGATTTTTTAAGAAATATATTTTTCGTACTGTGGCTTTAATAATTTGATCACCCTCTGGATTGAATATTTTTGGATTATTTAAGTATAAATACACCTAGAGATACATTAACTAAGTAAGTATAAATTTAGGCATGACTGATCTACTATAAGGGAAAACTGTTGAACCATAATGTATCATTAGGATATGGGAATTTTATAGGTTTAGAGGATCAGCAAATTTGCGTATCACAAATGTAAATCAACTTAAAATTATTTAATGATTAAAAGTGGTTTTATAATGCATTTGGTTATTGGCATGAAGGTTAATAAATATATTAAAAATCCGAAAATGAATCGTGTGCATATCTTGAGCAGAATATATAAAAAATTAATTAACTGCCAAGGTAGACGTATTTGAAAATCGATAAAATATTCCCGTCTGACAAGTGCCAGTCGCAGATATTCTGCACGAGTACATCTTGTGGATTTGTTCTATTTTCAAAAAGTGAATCGTCGATTTGTTAATCACTCAAATAATTAAAAAATATCATGTGAGCATAAATTAGTTTAATCTTGTTACTAATTTTCGTCATAAATGCACAAAATAAAATCTGTCCACATAAATTGCAACAAACTTGAGCCAAACAGAATTTCTCTAACAATTCTAACAATTCGGAAATAAAATGTTCTCTTTAAATTCATTTAATCTTGTTACTGTTCTAAATTTCGGTTACCGATTTCTATAATAAATGCATAAAATCCGCAGACTGGTTATTATACAGAGGAGACAGAACTTTCGTTTCGGTCAATGACCGATCTGGATCGCATTACTGTCTAACAGGACGAAAACCGAACCCGTTGCTTTCGGAAAGTTTCATTTCTGTCTACTCTTGGAAAATCAATACAATAAAAGCAAGAGAGCGGCTACAGTTTCCATCGCCCCACCTAGTGTATTCGCGTCCCGCTGTTCTTTCCGAGATACGGTTGTGCAGAGAAGAGAGAAAGAGAGAGAGAGAGAGAGAGAGGGAGAGAGAGAAAGAGGGAGAGAGAGAAAGAAAGTCCGTGTGCCAGTGGGCATGCATAAGCGTATACGTGTTGGGCCACTATCGCTTGGGGACGTTTCTCGTTCCGGCTTGGCTATATTACCTGCGTCCTATTATAAAAGTCATTTCGCAGGACACTCCTGTCTGTCCATTGTACCGGAGCATTTCAATTTTCACCCAAGATGCAAATTCCTTGTCTGCGAGCGCGAATTCCGCGGAACGAGCCCAACGTCGAGGCGGCCTCGGCTCGGCGTCAAGACGCCCGGAGGGTCTAATGTGTAGCTGCACGGCGAACAGGTCTATCGCAGCCTCATTTCGTTTCAATTCATTAGGGAGACCGTAAAATTCTAATTCCCGGGTTGCCTACCGCCTCTCTCTCTCTCTCTCTCTCTCTCTCTTGCTCGACACCGTTTCGGTTGCCGGAAACCACCCTTTCTCGAGTCGTTGGCCCAGAAACTTTTCCTCCCCCTATCCCTCGGACGCTGTTCGCGTTAACTAGTAATCCAGTCGAATCTTGTTAAGATAATTGGAGAGATGGGTATTAAATTAAACAAACAAATACGCCGTGAAGCGGATCGCGGACCACGCAAAAAGGAGTATGGTCTGATGGTCTATGGTGGAGTATGATCTGTTCATTTGGAATTTTTTTTTATACAATTATGTTCCTTCGAAAAATCAATGTGTACATTTTATTCTGCAATATCTAAGTGCTATGTGCTGGAAAATTCAACTGGAAGCATGTGGCAGCCATTTCTGCGTCGGTTGAGGAATCAAGTATATTTCCATGGTGTTTTATCGAAACCAAACTTCTTTAATTTTACATTGAAATACGTTAAACTTAATTTTACATTTTAGAATCGATTTTAAGAGAATCGTACGGCCTTTCTCTTTCAGTGTTCACACACGACACTGTTTCACTCATTAGTAGACTGCGGATCTTAATGTATTTATGAAAAAATTGGTTGGGTGAAATATGAGACAATAACGGATCAAAAAATTTAAGAACATTGTAATATTGTTTGTAATGTAACAAAGTGATTAGAGGATAAAATCAGTTTTCATTTTACTTCTGCTTCCCACAATCAATACAGAACATTTTTATGTTGCATAAAGATTAAACACTTTCTTCTTATTAATTCTCGCCATGCTGCTCTCACACCTCTCCACTAATTTCACACCCACCCATTTCACGTTGAATATAATCAAATAGATAAATTCTCGCCTGGTTAATCGTGTAATAACAATAATTAAGAAAAGCAATTTTGATATTGTCACGCGCAACGAGGTAACTCGGGACAATTAATTAATGAAGTAACGAGCCCTTGACACAGGTGGTGGTTTTATTACGGCGTTGTATATATCGCGGTCTTCCTTCCTGTTTACGAGCCGCGCTGCGCGCAATCTATATGCAAGGGAACGCAGACGTCCAAGAATGCCAGAAATATAAGTGGTTTGTAGAAGACGGATGAAGGGGCAGAAGGAAAGCCAAGGAAGGAATCCAAAACTTTTTCCTTAATGAATACATGCGACACACAAACGGATTATATTCCGTCCTCGGGGCTCGCCCCCAGAGTTTGCCAGAACGAAGTGGACTCTAGAAGTGGTCTCTCGAGGGGTATAGACAGACTTAGGCGTCGGCGGTTGTCCATTGAAATGGGGGGGGGGGGGGGGGGGGGGGGGGGGGGGGGGGGGGGGGGGGGGGGGGGGTGGCCGATGGGGGAGGCATCAGGGGGAGTGAGGGGGACAGGAGGTAGGACAACGACGAGGGAGAGAGAGATCTCGTTGTATCGATCGGCGTCATAAAATCCATTTTATGACTTGGACGCTGTCCAGTGACTGGTGTATTAGCCGTCGCATTGCCTCGCAAATAAAACGCTCTTCTACTCTTGAACCCCCTTTAACCACCTCGCCTCGCCCTCGTCGACGTCGGACGGTCGTCAGACGCCATCAACTTTCGTCTGTATCCCGCGTCTCTTCCCTACTACCCCTTTCTCTTTTTGTCTATCTATTCGCCCGCGTATACCTGTTTTGCCCCAATACACATCGGCAAGTTTATAGGCAAAAATACCGAACCGGGACAATCAACTTCATGGACTGGTACCTCGCCGGACGCTTTATCTCTCCGAAAAATGGCCGACTAACGCAAAAGAATTGTTTCATTATGCACCCGTGATGGGATCGGCCTGGACGCGGCGTGATGGTTGCCGTCTAGCCAGTGTCTCTGCCGTTTATTGAACCTCGCTGAATCACTCTGGACAAGCCTTCCTGCCCGAGTAGCCGACAAACTATCGCATTGTTCAAGGTGTTATGTTCATTGGGATGGTTGAGAAGTGAGAGAGATCCGACGATTTTTTTTTTATTTCTAAAATTAATTTTCTTTGAATGATGTTTTGATCGCAATTTTCAGCTTCATCTATCTGTACATAAAGGAAATTGTACGAATCGAAAATCCGCTTTATCAAGGATTGGATGTTACTGCAATATTTTATCCAGATCAGTCCAGTAGTCTTCCAGATAATTTCGGTATCAACTTCGAAAACTTCATTTCCAGAGAAACGTGTGTCAAATTTCAATTTTCTGGTACCACTACATGCAATACGACTGCATTTTCGGAACTATAAATCCAGCAGTTTTACGAATTTCCAAATAAAACTTTGGGAGTGTTCCAAAAGGATCATACTAACGGAATGTATTATTTCTGAAAAATCAATTTTTTTTATTTTATTAAAGATATGTAGTCCTTTAAAAATACACACGTTGGATCTGATTGGCGAACAAAGAAAATATTTCTATACCCTTAGTTTTCGCTGAAATATTTCAAAATTTCTGAATAAATTACTCCCTTTGTCCCATAATAATAGTAGCAAGTGAATGTGAATGTGTACCATTGTTGGTAAACATGTCTAGTTCTAGCGTCTTGGCTTCAGTGCTCATTAGCAATAGACGTATCATAAACCCGAAGATGCGTCGCGGCAATTAAGGGGTTTGCTAGACACGCAACCCCCTTGGGACTGATCCCTCTACGGACTCTCTCGTGATGGCCTTTCTCCATACCGAACTTTCCTGTAGCGGGCTTCAACCCTACGTATGTCATCATGGGCGGTGGCTGTAACTCTAGATACGCAAACTCCAGTTTTATATCTAACCCTAGCGTACCTAATATTCTTGCAATAAAATTTTGTGAATTAAATTAGAGATCAGAGCATAAAATTGATAAACTCATTTGTAACATAATTATAATGTATCAGATTATCCCATTATAAATGCGAATTTATTTTCACATTTTTAGAAGATGATATAGTAACATATCTGTGATATATTATTAATCTCAATTAATCTATGGTATAGTAATTAATTAATCTATGATATAAAAATATAAAAACTGATATGCTAATATTCATATAGTTCATGGTTGTGAACATATTTTTGTATTTCGACCTTCTAAAAATATAAAAAGAAAAATTTGATTACTTGTCGGACGATGTGATACTAAAGTTGGATATATTAAATTAATTTATATACCTCTGAAAATATAATAAAAAATAATCCAAGATTAATGGAGAAAGAGAATCAGAAATTTGGTACGAGAGTAACAAAATTTATATTTGCAAGATACGTTGACTATTGATAATACTTGTTTATATTCTCGTATAGTTTATATAAAGTATGAAAACTCGGATTATAGCTGATACATTTCCATCATCCCATGAATAGGAACAGCGCTTATTTATCATTCCACAGAAAAAGCTGCAAGATTCTGGTGGTAGAGTTTTGGATTTAAGCCTGAGCGATATTGAGGATTTTATTTTTGCATAGGATCACTGTTGTGGACAGCCGAACCACGTGTAGGCGTGTTAATATACGATATTTAGCCGAGCTCCCTCTGCGTCGCTGCAAACAATAACTCGTTTGCACAGGCATGTTTCGCGTCGCTGTAATCGGCTCACCCGATTACAAATCAATGGTGCTGGGAGATATGTAACTCGTCCTCAGGATGGTAGTTCCACAAATTGGTTGGGTACGTTAGGAATGGCCGAACCAGGCGAACAGTTTGTATTTGGTTGTAGTTAGAAATCTGAATCCGATTAACTAAATTCACAGATGTTGCACACTTCCGACGAGCAGCACAGTTCAAAAAACACTTTATTCGAATCATTTATTCTTGATCGCAAAGATTAATGAAATAATGTCCAACTATATTTAAAAATCATTTTTCGTTTCTTCTGGACATAAGACTATCCGGCGAATTCTTTCTCACAATTTTAAAAGGTGAGATACAAAATCAAAGTCACAACTATTAATCCTCTGTTAAATTACCAAATTGGAGATAGCAGATTTTATTCTGGATAACGCCTTTGGGCTCGTTTATAGTGGATAATTTGGTACTTGTTTGGACCAAGTTGACATCGATTTCGATATTATCTTAGCTGTACAAACAGCTAGCTACCAGCGAAATTTGACTATAGATAATCTTGGTGACAAGACGCGCCATTATCTCGAGTTAATAAATTG
The DNA here is from genome assembly GCA_028455795.1 of Lasioglossum marginatum. Lineage (NCBI taxonomy): Eukaryota > Metazoa > Arthropoda > Insecta > Hymenoptera > Halictidae > Lasioglossum > Lasioglossum marginatum. Next base: position 1,344,117 of record CM052275.1, read on the forward strand.
TTCCATGCTGCCAGCAGCAAGTGTAACCGCTTGATCTGCAATTTGCACGAGACTGCGCCACTCGTCGCGCGCTGTCAAGCTAATCTTAAACCTTATCGTAATTGTAAATGCGACAGCAACATCCATGAACGTTTCTCTCCGGGGTGAGAAGAAGATGGGGTAGGACGCCATTGTTTCATCGCAGTCGTACATCACGAATTCCTGTTAGCGACGTGGAAACCCGATACACCAATTTTGCACACTACCGTCGCAATGAAAACGCTGTATACACAACATTACTATTTAGGGTTGTATTCTACTAATTATATTCTACTGTACTTGCGAGTCCCCTGGAGTATGTCCCTTCACCTCGGATTAATTAGCTCCGAAACAGTTGTTACCATTTAAAGACAGATTTAATGTTGGTAGAAAAATGTAAATTGTTCGGTTAAAAAACTTATCTTTAAACATCAGCGATCCTAAAGTAAACAATGAACGTCTAGAATGATGAAGCTTGATTGAAACAATAAGAACATTGTATACATTGTACACAATACATTATTGTTAAAATATTTTTTCAATTTTGCGAAAAAAGACTATGTTTAAAATAGCAAAACGATCTTCTTATCAAAGCAGATACTAAAACTATTGGATTTATTTTTACATGTAGATTCACTGCTTGTACCATTTCGGAAACACCCTGTATACGGATAACAGAAAAATAGGATTTTATTTCGGTCTAAAGGAAATCAATGACACACATACTTAAGCGAATTCTGTTCGAAATCTTCATCAAGAGTCTGACTGGATATTATATTGCAAGAGGTTAAAGAATCCGAAAGAGCAGATGGAATAAATCTGTTCATTAGTCCCCCCAGTCTTACTCAATTATTTCAGATGTGACGATCGCCGCGCCAGCAGGCGAGAAGATGTGATTAATATCTGTTCGATGTTCTAATACAGTTTGCGCTTCAGTCTGATTCTTCGGAACGTTCTCAGGATCTGGCAAGGGTGGAAGTTGGCAGTACTACCCCCGGATATCCCTGGTCCAAATGTATTTGAAGGAAGCCAAAAAAGTAGTGCCAAATAGACAAATACGCGGCGATATGAAAATTAAGCGAGTATAAAGTGTGTCATCCAAAACGGAGCGATCCATTTTTTCCCCCGTTGCGTCCATGGTGGAGGGGGGACAAATTCAAATGAGGTCATGAATAAGGCATACGTGCGCAGTATCACGATTAAAACGAGTCACGGCGAATTAAATCTCGGGAAAAATGGTATCCTTAACGAGGGAAGTAAAAGTCGGCGTAAAGTAGGTTTCGCACGAGTGGATTTAGCTTTCTGTCTGGCCCTGTCGCGCGGAATTCGTGTATGGCCGCCGCGCCGCCGCTGTTATCTGTAGATTTAATTCGACTCGGAGATACCGAGGGATAGGGGTGGGCCAACGTCAAGGAGGGAAAAGAAAGGTCGACCTTGTTCTTGATACGCCACGGAAGGCAATTCGCCCTGATGGCCCGCAGGTCCTACGACTCACGAAATTTTCTATTCCCGGCGGGTATCAACCCACGAAGAATAACAGTGTCATGCAACCCGTCCCAATGCAATTAAGATAACCGCCAATCGTGTTTATAAACATTTTCCAGACAATCTCAGTCGCACCCTAACCCTAGATAACTAAATTACAGTGCGTGCTCAAATTATTCGAGCACTTCAAATAAATGGATCAACTCAAACTGGCCCTTGGACGCGGACCATTTTTACAATTTTATAATTGATCGTGTATCTTAAACATATTTTTCGTGATACTTCTTCTGTACACTTCTGTTTTTGGTAAAATGGCTGCCAATGAGATGCGCATATTGATGTTTTAAAAAACATGATTTAAAAATATTATAGAAGGAATTATTAATATTAAAAAATATTATAGAAGAAAAAATATTATATAAATATTCCTTCAAGCCCCCAACCCAGAATTTTTCGTTTAACACTAAACCTACCAACACGGTTGGTACCGCTCAAAATGACCGGTTTCAAGATTTTTATTTTACAATTAGAAAAATAATAAAACTGATTTCATAAGAAACGATTGTATAGATATCTTTAGTAGTGCACGTATTATAATAGGAGCCGCACAAAGTCTAAATAAAATCAATCTTGTCATTTTTACCAGTAATTTTAACCAACCACGAGTGCTGACACCTGGAAAAACTTTCAGATCCATTGACACCACAATCAGTCTCATTTCCTTACCGCTGTCCTGCCATCCTTTTCTATCCTCTGCCAAGTATTCTGTCCTCTGAGTTCGTACCCTTTGGGGTTACACTTAGTTAGGTTGGTCGGCCTGCGTGCGAACGGAGCACACCAAGCCACTCGAAATAACCAATGGGGACCTGGGCGCGTGCAACGGCTTGCATGAAAAATTACAAGAGTGTAGCGAGCACACATTTTTGTCTTTCTCTTTTCTCCGCGCTTTCTTACTCCTACGGCGTTTCCGGTTTCCTGTTTCCTGCGTCCAGTGTCGGCTCTGCCTCCATTCTACCCTCGTTCTCGCACCGACCGCGTAACTCTTCGCTAAGAAACTGTTGGCGCCATGGCTTCACCTGCTATACTCGGGAAATTGCGTCCCCGAATTCGCGAGATTAAAGCATTTCGAGCTTTACGTAAAGTGATCCATATAGAACACCGGCGACGACGTATTTGAATTTCGTATGACGGTGCGATGCAGCACGTGGACACGCTCTACGTAGCGACGACTTCGTTTATTTTTGATGGTATCATCTTCTTTTGGCGAGATTCATTTCCGCTCCATAAATGTGCAGATCAATTTGAAATTTTCTCAAATATGGATTGAAATTTCATTTCTGCTTCATAAATGTGTAGATTAATCTGAAATTTTCTCAAATATGGATTGAAATTTCATTTTTGCTCCATAAATGTGTAGATTAATTTGAAATTTTCTCGAGTGTGGATTGAAATTTTTCAGAGAGGTCCTAACGCGATAGTAAGCATAATACTGGATTCAGCGATTAATTCATATTTAATCTGGCGAAAATTGTCACTAGCTGCGTTTGGACTCGTATTTTTATTTTACTTCGACGTTTTCTGATTCAAGAAAGGTGTCGTTTCGTTTAAAAGTACAATACAATTAAAAACGCGGTTGAAAATTGTGTATGAAATACTTTGAAAAACTTATGCCAAAAAAAAAAACGAAATTCGCGATACATTAATAAAAGTAGTCACCCTAAAAATTAGCTCTTGTAAGTTTGATACAACCCTGATTAATGAATTCATTGTCTACAGCTGTTTGTAGGAATATGAGATTTAATATCAACACAACCTCGTAGTATTTGACTACTGTATGTAGGGCAGAAGTATTGTCTTGTAGTCTGAAATCGAGTTTCAAACACACTGTTAAGCTCTGGTTACGTTAAGTAAGTTATAAACAAGTATTGCTTAAGTTCTGAAAGTTACACAAGTTTCGATCTTGTTGAAAATCTTTGATATATGATCGTGTCTATATGTATACCTCGATACGGAAGTTATATATATTATATAAATCAAAGAAATTAGAATAATAATGTAGATAGATGCAGAAAATTATATGTAAATGAATGTGTGATATACGAGTAGTACAAATATGCAAATTGAGGATAATATAAAAATTTCAGAATAATTTAAATCATAAATTACGTTCTACGGAAAATGTTTTCCCAAGAAGTAATTTTCTCCACTGTGGTATTGCATTATAAATACTTCAATACTTCAATACTTCAACAAGATATGCTACCTTTATCGATTATTGTAGATTCAGATTGTGGGTTACCCAGTTAAACCCGTTTTAATGTTTCAGGACAGAATATAAAATGCATTTGCAATCTCGATTATATCTATCTACCATCTAAAGGCTACTCGTAAGATAAAAAGCAGAGTGTACTCATCGTACAAGCGAAAGGGGAGTAACTATCCTTACAAGAGCAAATAAAAAATGTAGATCGCAATTCCTGAGAATCAAAGTGCCTCTATAAAAAGATCACTGCAGAAAATTCACGGAGCACTTGTGGTTCCGAATAAATCTACCTTTGTGTCTGTTCAATGCGGACTCCCTCTACTTACAAGAAACGCTGACGTTCGTACGAGATTACGTACTTGCGTCAGTATTTGCTATTCATTTTATTACTTTCTTTTATGGGAAATTATTAAATGAATTGTTAAATACACTTTTATTTAACTCAATATTTTTAAAAATTTATCTCAGTGATTACTTCTTGAACGTTTTCAAATAATATGAATCCTAATCCCAAGTTCGGTTTAAGCAACTATATTATCAAGAAAATTAATTTTGTCAGCTACATATTGCACATATGTGTTAAAAGTGACATTATTCAAGGAGGACAATTTTTGAGTTATTCCTAGACTGCGGATCTTTATACAAAGTAAAAATATTCTGCATGCAACAAAATACTCATTATTTACGTTTACTATGGCACTATTTATTTTCAATTGGAAAAAACACACTTCTGCGTCTAATAAAATTCGGAAAATCAGGTCTGTGGAACACGTTCGACTGACATCTGAAGGAATGTTAATAGATTTTGCGTTCGCAGTAGTCCCGGTTATAGACAGATCGAAACGATCGGGCAGTCACGATAGTATCGGGTCGTAAATACTGCGTGATCTAAGACCGAGTTCTGTCTACGGGTCTGGCAGTGCGCGTGCCTGCTTACATCCATCTCAGTGTGTTGAGATAGTCAAATGAAGATCAGATACGCCGAAGAGGCCCTTTGAATAAATCCTTAGACCGATAGGAAGGCGGTCCCAGGAGGTTTGCTCGACAGTGCGATAGCCGATAATGGCCTGGTTCAGGCACCGTCCAATTCTAGGGTTAATTACCATCGTTTTAACCCGCTATGCCGAGTCGTTTTGGAAAATTAATTTTACGACAATGGGGATGTCGATACTTCCTTTGCTCAGGAACGGTTTTCAAGGCGGGCCGCAAATAAACGATTCGATTAACTTGTTACGGAAGAATTTTAACGTTTAATCGATGCGTCAACCATTCCCCCCGCCTCCATAATTGAGAAGTTCAACACAACCAATGTCGTGAGTCACAGCGTGTGACTCACTCAGAATTTACTGTATTTGGCAGCATGTAGCTATGAAAATAGCAGTTGTATGCTTCCGAATAATGCAAATTAAATAATGCGAATTAATTTTCGTAAACGAAAAAATAGGACTTTTGAAGGCGACAGCGCCCTAGATGGATCTTTTATCTAGCGTTTTTGGCTACTGAAAAATCCCATTTTTGTATTATCGAGAATCCCGCACCCTTCTATAATCCTAGAAAAAGGACTCTACTCCCTTAATATCATCATTTATATGAATATTTCGCACTTCGAATCAATATATCCTTGGAGAGAATATTTATTTAACTTTTCGTACAATAAATACGAAAGACGTCTCTGTGCTTTGGAGCACAAGGATCGCGTCGTCCTTACGCGTCGTCCTCCGAAACTGAGGTGATTCGTCTTCCGGAGTGTGTCACGGGTATCTTTCTCAGGATACGTCACGTGATGGTACTTTTTAGACAGTATGCCGCGTGTGATGATGCGCGTCATCGGTTTTCCCCGATAAAGAAGACAGCTATGGATACACCGTTCTATTACAAACTTCTTCCCGGAATTCTCGAACTTTGTATAACTATAAAAACTTCTGTCGGACGGTGAATTTTACCGACATTTGCCAACCACTCGTTCAAGAACTCCAGTTTACGAGTTTCGAATTATAAACTCGATTCAAAACTGAATACCATGAACAAAGATAGGAACGAATTTTGCGCGAATTTCTGAAATTGTTCAACTAAAGTAGCGATGGTTTCGAACTGCTTCGAGTAAGTACGAATATCATTTTTGATATTACAAGATCTGTTTAAGAATTCAGTGGATGATGAAAATATTAAAACGACTTGTATAAGTTGACGAGTTTGTATTAAAACAATTTTTAAATGGAAGCCTATTTATACTGAACGCTCACCATTATGAAGTATTGATTTTTGAAAATTATGAATTCAGCAGCACTATAGGCAACATTATTCATCAGATGGGTAACAAATATGTTTTCCTTCCTGTGATTTTTTATCATGATACTACTTTACCACGGTTATATTAACTTGAAAAAAAAGCGTGGAACGCCCACGAGAATTACGTCAATATAGTTTAGCTCTCCACGCTTTTATTTACAGTCACTAATGTCATGATTTTATTTAAATTTATATTAAATTTTTCTATCCATTCCGACACTAATTTTATAACAGAAGAAATTTTGAACTAATTGCTTAGAATTTTGGGGGAAAATATTATTAATCATTTAACTGGATTCGGTATTTTATGGAGAACCAGGAAAATAATTATTTTCTCCTTTTTATTATATTATATGGTCGAGATGACAGTGTAGCGAAAAATGTGAAAGTATACTAGATACCATGGTTCATGGACGTGTTCGTTGCACGACTGTCGCGGTTAACGATGCACTTTAAATTTCAATAAATCTTGGGTTCACGCGTCCCATTGTCCCCGCTGAATTCAGCGATTCCAACTTTAATTATCGGCGCGGCCGGGAAATGATTTTCCGAGAGGCGTGCGCGCGGATCTCTTTCCCATGGAAACGTCACGTTTATTTCCGTACGAGAAACTGAAAGTTCCAAGAATTCAGTTTGATAGCTCGAGACTCGGGTGGCTGCGTGAGATACGGACATTTCCGCCGAGCGATCTTGTCGACGCCCTTGCTTGTCGTGCAGCGCTTGTGTCGCGACGTTGGAAAAGAGAACGAAAAAAAATCGCCGAAGAAATTATAATGCAAAAGTTTTCTTAATGTCCGGCCACTAGTAATTATGCAGCGAAAAAGTTTCAATCGGTAACATCTACTCTCACTGTAACACATTGACTCCCGCGTCGCGTAAACGCTGCGAAATCGCGGACACACGCGACACTTTACGCCAAGGGTGTACTTTATCAAGTTTCTGATAAAACTTCTATAAATACTTTGTTTTGCATAGGGCTTGGAAACACAAGTATGTAATCTTTATAGTCTCGATTTACGTCACCGGCGTTTTTCTTGAATGAAACTGTAGAACTTTCCTTTCAACTGTTACACATCGAAAAGGGATTACGTCGCAAGAAATTTACGATTTTAACACTAAACCTACCACACACAAATGATCGGTTCCAGATCTTTTATTTTACACTTATTGAAATAATAACAATTATTTGATAAGAAATTATTGTATAGATGTCTTTAATAGAGCACGTATTACAATAGGAACCTCTCATAGTCTAAATCAAATTAATCTCGTCATTTTTATAAGGGAGCATGTTGCAGTTACTTTTGAGGCTCGGTAGGTTTATTGTTAAAGTGTAAATGACGATAAATTAAAGTAGAATACAATAGAACTTCTAGAGCAACCTACTAATACAGAGAATGATCAAATTATTATGGACACTTCGAAACTACTACTTATTTGAAGTTTGTCAGCACATTATAGTAGTTCTGTATTATAATTTACCTAAATCTAGTACCTAATAATGCATCTTTTAGTACAGAGCATATTTAGGGTCGATTCTAAAACTATTGTACAATTGCCATAATAGGTAATGTATTTAGAAATATACTATAATATTTCACACTATTGTAATAAAATAATATCCATGGAGGCAGGAGTTATCTCTATATAATTTTTTCATCTGTTCATAATAATTTGATCACCCAGTGGATCAAGTTATAATAATTGGTACTGTACAAATAGTAAAATTTCAAGAAAAATGGAATTTGTCAGAGGAAGAATGATTCCACATTTTACCTCTGCCTAATAGATAAGAATTTATCAATGAAATCTCGTTTTCGTTTCGCTCGCAATAATCTTTTTCTGTTCTTGCGTTTCCAGGCTGTGCATTTCTCACCTACTACAGTCGTGACAGCGCAATCAGCGCCCAGAACGCTCTGCATGAGAAGCGGACTTTACCAGGGGTAAGTGTTTACACATTTAACGCGCGCAGTTTACCTACTTTCCGACTTCTTATATCCGAGTTGGACGACTTATTTTATGACGGTTACGTCACTACGACGAAGTTATCTAACTGGTTCGTTACCAACGTTCCTATTAGCCAAGTAACGTTCCCTAGCGCGCGTCCACGCGTGATTCCTGTAAGAATTACCTGTAAAAATTCTTCGAATATCATTTAACCGAAAACTATTGGAAACGCTCCAAGTCGGAGCGGGCGGGTAACTTGTAAAATGGCGATTTGTTCGGTTCGATTTTGCGCGGCAGTTCATCGAATAGCCATCGAACGTTCGTAAAACTTCAGCGTCATAATTCTTCTTTGCTGCAGTCCCACGTAAAAAGAGGCGAAGCAGTAGCAACGTTAAGAGATAATTATCGCTGCCGGAGCCGTATGGCGCTTTCCCGGCTAATTCTGGTGACTTACCTCGCGATCCGGAATATTAAAATGGCCCGGCGTGACAAGTTAATCTCTTAACGCCGAAAGGGTAGTTAGGAAGGGAATAGAGGGTCGATGGTAAGGGTTGAAAGAACGGCCGGGGATAGGAGACGAGGGGGCAACTAGCAGAATCCGCAATGTATCATCAGACTTGCCGTTGCCTCTACAAATGCCAGGGGTGGTGGCTGCGTGTACCCTTGTTCTCCGGTAACGCTGGAATTTCGTGCTCATTTCTTTTTCACAAAAGGGGCCACGGGAAAACCATCTCGTAACGTGTACGAATTCACTTCCTGCTCACGATATTAGAACAACCACGCAAATTACAGTCTCGGCTACGAAATTACGAGGGCCATTCAAATCCACGGTTATCAAAATTAAGCTGCCATATTTTCTCCAGATTTTACAAGTGAGTTGAGCATTGGTCGCCATTTTATGGCAAGTGTGTAGAAATAATTAAAATTTACACGAAACACTCGCAATGCTGATGTGAACTGGCCACCAAGACTGGATTTATGCAAAAAAGCGGATAAAAATTGGTTTCCACCAATCAATTTTTTAAAGGAATTTAAGTTCGATAAACGTTTTTTCGAGTCGTTTTTGAGTCGTGTAAGAAGAATACACGACAATGATATTGATCGGCATTGAAATAAGTTACTAATAAACGGTGCTAAAGAATCGGAGTTTCTATTAAAAAGGGAAAGAAATTTGTCTTTTAATAAACCGCTAAAAATTTAAATCAATTATTAACAAAAATTGCACTATTCTCGAAACACTAGATTATCCACCAGAGTGGCCAATTGTATAAGATTGTATAGTTGCAGAGCTTACGATAAAGCTCTCCATTAGCACTCAAAAACGTTTTCAACTTTTTCGACAATACATAGAGCGTTTAATCTGTATGTCGGTGAATGGCTCCGAGTTATGGAAAATATTAGATTATGCTGAAAGCTCGCTTCGTTTTCGAAAATGTTTAATAATTAAATTGAAACCAAATTGTGGTCATAAAATGGAACAGGACTTCAAAAATGCAAGTAACAAATGTGCAGGTTCGAAGTTGTGCAATGTTATAAAGGGTTAGTACAGTTCCGCGAGCAAATGTTGAAAATATTCAGCGGGGTTCGTAGCAGGGAACGAATATAAAAAATAGGGTCAGCTTATCATCGATAATTTATTAGGACATTAGGAAGTTATAATGCCAGGGTAGCCAACCGATATTTCTTTGTCCCATTTATCGAATAGTATTCCTGTCCAGCGATGCTGGTAGCTCTCTATTACAGAGACATGAATTAATCAGCGAATATTCGGACGGAGACGGTAATTTCAACTGTTTCTGGCGAACCCGGCCGGGACCAGGTGTTTCCGAAATAAATCGTCGACTTCGTAGAATGTTTTCAAACCAAATGGACCATAGTTCTCCGAAAATTTTCCATCGATCGTGGCCTTGGGGGCTGAAGAGTACAAGCGCCGGCACTGAACGCTGCTTAACTGCCAGAGCAGTGCCAACACGCCCCTTCCTATTATCCGAGCTGCCCCTTGGAAGTCCGTAGCGAGTACTGGCGTTATGTTTCGTTAATCTATCCCCGAAACAACGCAGCTACGGGTCTTGGCACTGCTGCCAGCGGAAATCGTTTTAAATGTTATGCCGAGAGATGTGCCGGAGGCTTGGCTGAGTTATGACTTTATGAAGAGGTAGACGCGTACCACGCGGGTATAGACGCACTCTCGCGTTGCGTACGTCCGAGTACAGGTTAGGCTGTGCCAGCCAAATACGAAAAATCGCTTCAATTGCTTTGACCGACCCTGCGCGTGTTCCACGTTGACGTGCTCCGTACCGAGATATTTGACGTTTCCATGCTGTCCCGCCGAGAGAAAATATTTCGTTCCACTTGATATTCCGTAACTCCAGCCGCGCGCCCAGCAGGTCGAGCGAAAATTAATTTAACCGAAGCGGAAAATCCAGTCGTGATATCGGGCACAAGCACCAAGAATTACCGGATTTTTAATATCTGATGATTGGGAAAAGGTCGTGCTCGATTTCAGAATGGAGCACAAAATTACATTTTTATGTATGTAAAATCAACTTCTATTTTATTCCAATTTATTGCAGATCAGGTAAAAAATTTCAGCTACGGGATGCGGTCCGTCTCTGTCATGCATGCGTCACACTGTCACGTGACTAATCCGGTAATGACAGAGGGAGGGGGTAACCGTATTCCCCTCAATTCCCCTGGTTCGGCGACACTAGTCTACATAAAGATCCTAATAATTCCAACATGCCCATAAAAAAGGATATAATTTATACGACTCGACCAGCCATATCTCTCAAGACATAAATGACCAGTTCCACATGCAAATGAGCACGCTCAGTCTTTTAGTGTGACGCGCCGATTGCCTACACACCGAAAAAAGGAAGGTGGTTCTTCTGAATCCGTGAACCAGGACTGAAATCACAAAAACTGCAGTAAATGACACGTATGTACCTGGCTGACCGTTAGGATGTTGATCATTTACTGATTGACCGTGGCGAGTTGTAATATCCGAATGCACCTGAGACCATAACTTGTGCAAGCAGCGGACCCTTCATAAACAGGGATCGTAAGCCGAACGCCCCCGCTGTGCAAGCAATAACAATGCCCGTGGCTAACCGGCTATACTTAGCCTGTGCTTACTGCGGAAGCGAGCACGTTGCACGTGCGCACGCGCTTGTTCACGCTCACACGCGAAACTCCAGAAAGAAAGTATTGGGTATCCCGCTTCCGGCCCGTTATCGCGATGGGAACCGCCGGACCCTGTGGCATGCGAAATTTATGGCGGCAGACTACTTTGACGAATTGGAGGAGCTATTTGATTACGTCGAATACCATTTTTCTCGGGGGAAACTTAATCTGAAACGCGCCCGCGTTTGTCTCGTCGCCCCGCGCTGAGCCGCGCCATTCGCTCCGGGATCGCCTCGGCTTCTCGCTCTCCTCTGTGACTTATAATTTTTTACCGTTGTCCTGGGAAGTTCCCTTCGTGTGCCGCCTGAACGAGATTAAATTCTGCCGGAAATTAGAGCTGGAACTGCAGAAACATATATTTTAAAGGACAAGCCACGCCGCTCGAATAAAGAGACACTTTAATTTTCGAATAACACGTACCGAGATGCGCTCTTCACTTATTAACTGCGGAATCGTTGGTGCACGGTCACCAGAGGCTGAATCAAGCTGTTCTGTAAATAGAAGATATAATTGTCGAATTTTTTTAATTTCTAAATCATTTCACTCCTCTTTTGACATTAACCCCTTGCCTTACGATTTATTTTACGGTTTTAGTGACTAGAACTTTTTTTGTAGATCGTAATCTCCTAAAAAAGATATAAATTGTATGTGCCTATATGTTCTCCAGTAGCTGTATATTAACAAAATCAAAATAGAATTCTATTTCGGTTTAAAGGAAATTATTAACATATATTTTTATCAGAATTTGTTCAGAATCTTCATCACGTGTCACGATATTGTAAGGCAACGGGTAAATTTTTTAAAAGTTATGTTCAATATAAAAACTCAATATAAAAAGTTCGGAGTATTCTATTAATTAACAAAAATCCTTTTATGAGAAGTCTATGATTGATATACATGGTAGAGGGAGAGAATAGTTCATGAAAGTTTTTCGCAGACGTGTATTTATTTATTCGGTACGAATATTGCTAAACGAAAAACGTATTTGATTTTGTAAAACAGATTATTATTGTCGCTGTATCGATTTGCTCCGGAGTAATATAAACCTTAATTATTTTACATTGTGCACAGGCACACATTAAAAGATAATATCTATGAAAAGATTATGCAGCATACAATCGCTTCCGCGATAATGGCCGGGTGAAATGAATGCATATACGCCGGCTTCTAATGCAAATGGGTTAATTTTTGGCGTTGAATGTAAGCATTAGCGTGACGTTTCCTTTTGGAGTAGTACGAGTGATTAAAATAAAAAATTATTACTGCACATTTGATTGTTTGTTTATTACTGACTTTTAGGCCTTAGCACTCGAGTGGTGCCTTTGAGGCGTCACTAAAAATTGCTGTACTATTATTTAAAATGTTGTTTACATTATTAGATATGTCGGTATCTAACAAATTAGTAAACATTTAAGTATTGTATGAGGTATTATATCAATTACATATCTACCAAATTTAAAGAATCATAAAGAATGGAAATATTCTATGTCAGGACAAACGTTTGATTTTTGAGTTAAAATAGTTCCGAGTGCAAAGGGTCGAGTTTTATTATTGATTTTACTATTTCGTACAGATGTTTCTTCGTACTTGTATTATATTGTATATGTATTCGCCAACATGTGGTATTTTTGTTTTTTTTCCTAACGCCCAAGGACCCTCGGCCACCGCGAGACAATCCTCACCCTCCTACCTGGATTAACGGAGAGGTTCGATGAATTGATTACTCGCTGAGGGTCAGATGGATCCGGGCATTCGGCGACCAGCCTTCGACGAAGCAAGTTCATTTTCTAATTCGGAAATAATAGTGTTTGTTAATTTCTACTCCGAGTGTGTTGTGACTTGTTGCCCGAGTTCCGAGTCCAATGGCTGTCACAAGACTGGAAGGAACTACAACGACTCCTACTGCTGAGACTACCCAGCCTTCAACATATAATTATATTGTAAGTTGTACTTTATTTTATTACAATTCGAATGTTAAGGTAAGATATACGACCTTTCTAATCATCAGTCAACGAATGAAGTGAACCGTGACTGATTTTCTAATTGGACTTCAGTCTCTTTAAATCGATTAAGTGTGTAACAAGATTGACCGCGTGGAATGTGTATTCGGTGAAAATAAACTGCGTAGAAACAGTCTAGGCTGAGGTCGTCACTAACCTATTAATACTTATGCAAATTTACATTTGTACAGTCACGTTTCAAAATAGTAGAAAATATCGTTCTATTTTCTCTATTAGTAATTCCGTTGAGTCAAATAATTATTGATTAAAAATAAAATACATACTAGTTTATTTACATCTATAGATTTTGATTAGCTATAAATACATAAATATCTAAAGTACTAGCATTATTTATGCATTTATAACAAAAATGAGTTGGTATAAATATTAGAAAAATTTAAAAATACTGTTCTATTGTTTTGGAATTATTACATTGATCAAAAGAAGAAATCAATTTCTATTTGCAAACAATTTTCATTTTGCATAAAGATCCACAGTTTGATGGTCACTTTAGACGATCTTTTCCGAAATTATATATTCGAGGTCTCCGGAAAGGTAGAAGGTATTTTTTAAAATTATTGCACGATGATCCGATGAAAGAGATTACAGTTAAACAGTAATATTGCATAAATGGTCTTCAAGTAAATGGGAATTCGCGTGCGTCGCCAAGTAGCACGATAAATCTCTGCGTACTTAGGTGAAACTAAAGATCGAGACAGGCAGACAGACAAGAATCTTTCTTTTCTCGAGGAAAGATAGGCAGCTTAGTGCAAGGGCACACTTTATCGAAATTGAAAGCATTACGCTTATCTCCCTTCCCTTATTCAACGACAGCCTCCAGTTATTTGTTCCTCTTCTTATATACTACATACATACATATATAGTACATATTCCCATCTCTTTTTTCCATGCAGAAATCTCGAAACGTCTCTCCACGATAAAGCCTTCCAGATTTAATTCCTGTTTATTTGCTTTACTCGTAAGCTCAGCCTCTGCCATCGCTGCAGTGTTGGTCTAGCCGACCCCACCATTAACAGATCGCCAGATGTTATTGCTGTTCATTGGTATTTGCCTAGCGACAAGAAAATTCTCATGTAAAACTCGGCTTAAAACGCAAGAAGTTTTCATTTTTGCGAGGGGAAAACCGTGCTATAAAATACATATTTTATTATACAGATTTTAGTTAAGCAATTATTAATTTTAAGGCTGCAAACTTTTTTATTATTTGAAAATGTCTCGCTCGAGTCAGAAATGGATCCGATCAATACTTTCCGACAATACCGAACTAATATTATAGAATTATGTTAGCTGCATTCATGCACAAAAGTTTGCACAATTAACTTCATTTCCTAAAGTTGTTCCTCTGTTTCATAATTCACGTTGAAGAATATTTTATGATGAAATTTCAAGCCACTACAAAATTCATTAAATTAATCATAGCATACCAAACTTTTCAACATTGTTTAAAAGGCTTAAAAGGTATCAAGCTATAGATATTTGTGAATACTAATATAAATTTGCATACAAAGTAAATTGATATACTTTTTTAAAATATTCAATACACATATGCAATAGTGGATGTAGTTAATTTTCATCTGAAAGTGTGCGCACTACGTTCAATTTTATTTCAAGGTTTCAATTTTTCAAATCGGATTAAATCTTTAGTACAACCTGCGGATTTTATAGGTTTAATTTGTGAACTCTGATTAAATATTTACTACAATCTGCGGATATCCGTGCAAATATGAATCGGTATGGTTCAATGTGCAGGAATTGTAATTAAATAAAATCTAGTTCGCTCAATCAAGTGCGCTATCGATCTGTTAGTAAAATAAAATTTATTATACAATGTGTATGTTAGAAAATTTCTATATAAAATAGACGTTCGTTTATGCCATAAATTCGTAAAATACACAATCTAACTAGACCGAATAACCAAATCTAAATTGAAAGGATTCCACAGTTTTTCCATTATCGGCACAAATTTTTTAAAATGTAGAAACTTTTGTAGAAGTCGATCACACAACTCACTTGTTAAGAACTTTTTTTTGATAAAACTGCGGAATACAAAAAAATTGATAAAACAATAGAGACCTAATGTGAGACAAATAAAATTGACATTTTTGACAGTAATATAGATAATTTATTTATAGATTATTGACAGTAATATAGACAGTAATATAGACATCCCCAGTTAAAGGGTTAAAAAGTGTCGTGAGACATTTTCGCCAGTCAATAGTCTTTCGAGTGCGAGCACAGTGATCGCGGCTGAAGTTTCCGCAGCGGGTAAAAAATCAGTTAACGCAGTCCGCGTGGTTTCGAGCGGCCGTTCGCTTCCGTGTTGAAATTAGGAACGAGTTTAAGTAGCGTGAACACACTCGGACGACACGATAAGGCACGGTGAAATTCAGAAGGACGGATTGCGCGCGACTGACAAATTGGCGAGCCGATTTATGAGGGTGTAATTGGCGTTGGAGCGCCATGGGCTTTTGCCGAGGTCCGACGCGACGGCAAAGAAATGGCTGAACTCTGACGTGCGTTCAACGGAGTCCGTCGAACGGCGACGCGTTTTGAGTTCTCGCGAATTTGCATAAGGGAAACGATACTCGCGCGCGTGTAAAGCCCGGCCGGGTATACTAGAAAAACCGTGAAAAAAGCTGCTCGAGCCGGGGAATACATTCGCGCCGGGCGAATACAAGCTCAGGAAAGAGCTGAGCAGCTCTGGCCCGGGCATTGTTTGCATTCTTCCCTAACGAAGTTTTTGTAACTTCTGCGTGCACCTGTGCCACCCCA
Source organism: Lasioglossum marginatum (assembly GCA_028455795.1). Taxonomy (NCBI): domain Eukaryota; kingdom Metazoa; phylum Arthropoda; class Insecta; order Hymenoptera; family Halictidae; genus Lasioglossum; species Lasioglossum marginatum. The sequence continues at coordinate 1,360,095 of CM052275.1, forward strand.
GCAGTCCAATGAAATTTCCGCGATTTCTCCCGTTCCTCCTGACCGTTCACTATTCGTAATTCATTAAATACGCCGGCCGTGGGACGGGGAACGCCGGCTTTCATTGGCTGCCAGCCTGATTGTACCCTTTACTTCGATAACATTTATCTTCGGCCATTTTCTTCTCGCTCGCTCGCGAGAAAGAGAGAGAGAGAGGGAGAGAGAGTCATCTGCATCAACCGTTCCATCTCTTCGAACAGCACGGGCGTTATTTTAATTCCCGTCTTATCTGCTGATTTTCTCTCCCACCGTTTTTCCTCTCGAGGGTTCTCGAGAACTAACAAAGTGGAACACGATCGAAAGAGAGCTAGAGTTTAAAGAAGAAAAAAAATGAAAGACGAGGACGAACTTGTTCGCCGCGAGATATAATTACTGTTTGAACTGGGCATGGGCGAGATCACGGCTGTTAAACAATTACGAGAAGAAGAGAGAAAGAGAGTTTCTCGCGGTTACGCGTTGCGAAGTACAAGACACGAAGACGGAAAAATGCCCGGAAGAACAAAAAGAAGCGAGGAGGAGGCTAAGGAGGGATGGAATGAAAATGGTAGGGGACTAGAAGCAAAGGAGGGAGTCACTCCGGAGGAAGCAAGCCGAGTGACGACGCCTCAGTGACCGAGCTTACTCTCCCTTGTGCTTTCGTTCGCAAGCGCAGGCTTGCGAGTCCTGGTTTTCCCTCTATATACATACGTATATATGTATATATACACATACATATATATATATATATCCATCTACCCCTCGTCCCTCTTTTATCTCCCGTTTGCGCATAAAGCCGCCCATTTCTACCCTCGTGGGTGCCGCGTGGACCTTCCGCGCCGACTTCCGAGATACGCTCCTGAAAATAAGCCAATCGCAGTTATACGCGCCTTTCGTGCCCGGCTCTCTCTCCTTTGTCTCTCATTCTTTCCTTCACCCTCGACCGGGCTATTTCGCTCTGTGTATCGGGCATCGCGATGTTTCTGTCGCCGGAAATTAAGAGTGATTCCTACGCGTCCGTTTAAACAGATTCGAAAGTTATCGCCCAACGGCGAGCCGCGCCGGTTTCTCGCGTGACCGTGTGTGCGAATTACGTCCGAGATACAGAAAAGCTCTTCGAGAGTTTCCGAAAACTGTGGACGACGGCAGAGAGTTCTTTTTTTTCTCTCTTCTTTCCTTTTTTCAAATCGAATCGCGCCAAGTGTTTGTGCGGTATTAAAGTGAACCGGTGTTACACAGTGCTCCTGCGCAGTGGCGATTCAGTGCAACGCGCTGCGATCCGAGTTGCCTTGTCCTGCAACTCCTGCGAATGATCCCCAGGAACTTCGATTGTCGCGAACTTAATTCCACGGGAATTTTGGACGAGCTAACTTCCCGTGATTCGGAAGTTGCCACCGCCGAAACGCCGCTGCGGCTTCCTCTTCCTCGTTCGACAGAGCGCCACGATACTGCAACATGGTTGATTTTCTAACCTACCCGGAGATCTCCTACCTCTACGATGAATTCATGATGGTACCGTTGTTTTTCAATTTTTTTTATTGCGAATGCTAACCTTCGTTTAGTTTGACGATACTGAAACGTGGTTGATTTCGTAATCTAACTCGAGATCTATTTATGACAACCGCACAAACTTGCTCGTGCGTGTTGCTGCATGTTCCTCGTTTAAGAGTATCGCGATACTGCAACAGGATTGATTTTATAATCTACCTCGAGATCCCCTACCTATGAATTCGTAAACGTATGTTCGATTTTTCGATAACAAAACGCGCAAACTTGGCTTCGTTTGACAAAGTCTCACGATACAGGGTTGTATTTGTAATCGGACTCGAGATCTCGTACCTCTGCTATGTACGGTGACGCCAGATAGAGGAAATCGAGGGGAATACAGTTTACCCCCTCTCTGATGACCAGATTAATACGTGACCAGTCTACGGACTTAGTGGGGGATGTTGGAGTATGGTGCTGGAATAGGATAGTAGAAGGGGAAAATGAGGAGAGGAAAAATCGGCCAGTTTTGATCGATTCCGGCGACACTGACCATGTATTCATGATAGTACAATTAATATCCGATTTTTTAATTGGCCAATGACGCGGGCTTGAAGTGTTGTTGCATGTCCTTCGGTTCGTCTCGTGCAACATGGTTGTTTCGATAACATAACCCGAGGTCTCTACGATGAATTTATGATGGAACGATTGTTTTCGGATTTTTTAATGACAAATGACGCGGGCTTGTTGGAGCCTGTTGTTGTTGCACGTTGGGTACGGCGGCGTTGTCGGCCCACGACACGCAGCTTTCGGTTTTATTATATGTATACCTAGTACGTCATTATTAATGATCAGGAAATTACTATGGCCGCTAATTATTCACAACGCCATGGTGTAACAGCTGCAAGTCGTTGCCTTCTATGGCGCATTCGAAGGCCATTAATCCTTGGAGGGTGCGAAGGTATTCTCGTGCTAATGTGAAACTATCGAGCAGATATATTACCCGACTACACTACACGCTGTACCAACATATCTATTAATATATTTGGCAATTTCTTCTGCTATATAGCACTGTCACTCCGTTTACCTATTACTGTAAATATTTCTCTTGGAACCTGCTCGTTGTCGGGATGCTGCTTCGCGTATTCGCAACACGAGAACATCTTGTATTCCAACGTACGCGTGTAGTTTATCTTATTAGCTTCGTGTTTCTATTATTCCGCGTTTAATGCGCTGTTCGTTATAGTGGGTGGTCCTCGAATTAGTCACCGCGATGTTTGAGCTGTAGTAGTTTTACAGAAATATGTTTTAAATAAAAATGCATTGGTATTAAACACTTGTGGGTGCAGAAAAATTTTTGAAAAATTTGTATAATTTGATATAGTTAATAATAATGACATTACGCGAAAGTATATAAACTGTGGACACATTTATCATTCTGAATGTTCATTGGTAAACTCTCTTACGATTTTTAATTATTACTCTAAATGCCTGTTACGAATCTATAGTCGCAACTATTTGTTGATATCAAATGCCATTAAATTCAACAATCTAATCTTTATAATATAAATCTTTCAAATAATCAATAGTGACGTGCGGTCAGCTTCGAAAATTTTCTCCGTTTATTTTACGATGACCGCAATGCTCAAGCGTGGTTCTCTAGCTTCTCTAGAGTGAGTTAAATATTTTACATCAGAATTCGACCCCATGAAACATTTAATAGTCGATAATTCTGTTATAGATAAACCGCAGAATCTCGTGACATTCCTTAATAACTTCATTACCTATGTATCTTTGAGGAATAATATTCTTTCGTTATCAACAATCATGCCTAATATCTGCGACAAAAATATAATAATTAAGATTAATCAGAATCATAATCCGTTCTTGTAAAAGAGGACAATAGAAATAATATTCACGGTCATTCAAGATTATTTAGTGCCGTTTAAGATTTAACTCGGCTAAACCACCATAAGATGTGCCCCCTGAAACAGAGTTAGTTTTATGTGTTATAGTTTTGGAAAGCTATAATTTTGGAAAGCTATAGTTTTGGAAAGCTATAGTTTTGGAAAACTATAGTTTTGGAAAGCTATAATTTTGGAAAGCTATAGTTTTGGAAAGCTATAGTTTTGGAAATAATTGCGTGTGAAAATTCAAATGGGGAGCTATAGTTTTGGAAATAATTGCGTGTGAAAATTCAAATGGAAAGCTATAATTTTGGAAATAATTGCGTGTGAAAATTCAAATGGGAAGCTATAGTTTTTTTTTTGAAAAGCTATAGTTTTGGAAATAATTGCGTGTGAAAATTTAAATAGGAGGACGATAAAAAATTAGACGAGGCAGGAAGCATCTGCCATCATCTAATTGTTAACAATGATGGCAAGAGCCAGCATTCCAGTCCATCCGTTCTTCGTTAATCCCAATGTCCGCTTGTCCCGACAATGGAGGTGATGAATCCGATCATTTATACATCTCCAGGTACCTAAAACTATCCCGACCTACAGTAGAGGACATCGAACATATAGGCAAACGGTATCAAAAGTCAACATTTCAGTTATCCATCCTTCTCTCATTAAGCCGGTTGTCCGTTTGCCTTCCTTTTCCCGCGACGCACATGCGAATCACTTATAATTCCATTACCATAACTCGACATCTACTTCATCTTGAATACAATTACCCGGTAAAATAACACTCGACGTCTCGGCTCTTCATCTCGGAAGATGTCCGAGGGACACTTTGGCTCGACTTTTTTAGCCTGGCTAGCGCGCGGGCGCAAGACCGCTGTAACCTATGGAGTAATTAATCATTCGTAGGACGGCGGAGTAAAAGATTCACGTACGCCTCCAGGGTAAAGCTGGACTGTCGCTCATGCCTCCGCGCGAGATCGAGTAGGATGAGGCGAAGGGAAAGGTAAGGGATAGGTATAGGCAGGGTGAACCCTCGCCACAAAGTGGAACTACTTTACGGGAATATCACTTTGATCCGTCGCTTAATGAACGATGGACCGCGCTCGGTAAGAGTACCCAGACTGAATTTAATTAGGGCTCTCAACTTCCCGGGTCGAGAGCATGACGGGATGCCGTACAGAATGTGTGCACGCCCGGGGAATGGGAAGAGAAATAGAGAGACAGAGCCAGGGTACATGATAAAAGCTCGGATGAAGCACGGAATGCGTAGACTAGAAAGCGAAGGCCTTTCCCTTTGAGATTGCAGCAGCATATTCGTCGCAACGATGACGATACCGACTGTTCTGCATATCATGGAACAAGGCAATGCTAATTGACTCCTGTGTCAAGTCATTCCCGTCCTGACCTTGGCTGCGAGATGGAGCAGAGCAATAAGCCTTTGCTTCTGCCGTTACGTGGAATTGTTGTACGCGGGACATCGCACAGCCCGTTCAGAATTCTGTCACCCAAAAATTATAGGTAACATGAAAAATGTTTCAGACAAAATTTTTAGGATATCGAAGAGAGTACATGATGATTGTATTTGTTTGTTGTTTTACTCTCTTTTTAAATTTTTTTAATAAATGCCAAATGTGTTTCTCTATTTTCGTAGAAAAAGAAGCAGTACAAAAATAGAACAGCAACCCCTTCAATTGTTTATCATATGTGTAAGGTATATTAGAATGTGCAAGTATAATTTTAAGGGGTGTTATTATAGGTAAATAGAACATCGGGATAACATTGAATATTGAATCTGTTTCGGCACAAGAGTGGAAGGTTTCAAAGCTCTGTGTGTTAAAAAAGCATGACATTTCCTTCTCCACTTGAAGCTGTTCATCATGACTCTTAATGAGTCATAACTAGGGCTCTTATCACTGCCGGATTTTCAGATATCGGAATCCCCCAGTATCCGAGTACTTGGATAGTACTTGGAGCCACTCGATTCAAACGGCAGTATCCGGATACTCGCTTTTACTCGTTATTATTGGACGCGGCTAGTTTCGGTTTTTAAATCGATCCACGTTGCCTGATTATGATGTTCATCACTGAATGATAGAAACCATCTTGTTTCCATGCTTCAAAAGATTAATTATCTTTCTGTGTGAATGATCGTATATAAAATATTAGCCCTGAAAATATCGCGATGTTTCTAAATTACGTAGATCATTTATAATCTGTGCTATAAGTATCATTTGTAATAAAAAGAATTTCATAACTGTCATATTTTATATACAATAAGGAGAATGTTGCTCGAGTCAATTTTGACAGTCAAACGAAGATAAAATGTGAAGCATATGAAGTTTGTAGCTTTTAAGATGAGATATCCGCTTGCCCATATGGAACACGACTATAATCCTATTATGAAGGTATAAATCAGAGTTCTGTACTCCAAAATAATAACTTTTGATTTGCTTCCTCTGTACATATACATAATAACACAATCAATAGTTTCATTTCAATTCAGATTTCCTTTTTCATTCTGTTGAAATTAAATAATCTTTTTTAATAGCTTCAAAATTTTTCCTGATAGTGTTCATTGAGTGCACGTTCGTGCAATTTTCGTATTTGTTCGTCATACATATAAATTTTAAAGTAACAATGGATTATTATTATTATTATTATTATTATTATTATATACGGACCGAGGTCCTTTTATACAAATGTATACAGTTTTTACAGTAAAACTGATAAAAACAAAAAGAAATCATAACAAAAAAGAAAAGTCTTAACCTAAAATTTACATAAGAATGGACCGCACGAAACTAAATAAATACAGGTACGATTAACAAATAGTATTGCGCAATTTTGTTTTGAATGCCTGTAACGTGCCATTAAAAAAATCAATATTATTGTAAAATATATTAGAGCTAGCAATAATGCGATTTAATGGATGTATTACTCCATATGAGGATTTGGATTTTATTGTTTGAAATCCTGTTCTTGTTCTCAAAACTCGTTCAGGTACATAGATTATACAGTGTCCACGTGAGTATATAAACGAGTAAATAAAACATTGAATACTTATTACACGGAGAAGCAAATAAGAGTTAAAAAAGTTCAGTAGTAATAGTCGTGGATTTATTTGCGAAGCTGTTAACTTACTTTCCGACGGCGATTGCACAAAATTCTTCAGTCTCGTATTATAGCGTAGCACAATCTAGAGGGACTGCATGGAAAGCGATGTTTCACATGCATCGATCTAATAATTCCATTGTCTCGTCGAGTAATTGGAAAGAGCGAGCTGGAATATAGACAGTCGCTTGTTCCGGAAAATTGAAAATTTGCGCGTCGACGGTGGTGCCGGGTTCCTACTGACCTGATCAGGTACGGCAATTTGCAGAGTTTTGATTCTGTCGGTGACTCCACGCTCTGACCGTCGCGTCGCGACCGTTAGTGCGCTTTAACTCGGAATGAACCATTCCCTCGGGGAAGCAAAACTCGATTCGAACGATTCGTACTTGGACGGTTTGATAATGGTGACGTCAAAGTGCTTTTATCTTCAATGACATCGGGGACGGATGTACGGAGAGGATGTATAGTTTGCTCGGAGTTTCGCGCGCACAGTCGATCACATCTTGGTTCGTTTAGAACACCTCAAATCGCTTCCAAAATTTTTCAACGTTACTGCGAAAAGTTTCGAACGTCTTACACCGAGTCCCTTTCGAATAATAATTATTGACCGCGTGTCGAGGATTATCATTGTTTTGAAAATGTTGTCGAGGAAAGAATTAATTAATAGGCATCTTCAGGTCACACAAACAGTAAAACAATGTAGCAACATGAAATAGTTACAATAGGAATAAGTAGTTCATATAATTGCTAATTCTTTTTAAATACAGTAATTTGAACATAAATTATTCTTTTTCATTTTCACTTAAGTTTATGAACTATTTAAGAAATAATTTAGTTGGTTTCGATATCGTTTCTTTTTAATAAAAAGCAGAATGAAGATAAATAAACTATTTGTTGGTTGTTTAGGTGTTCGTAACCGCGTCAGTGGGTTAGCTTTGACAATGACTTGAATGGTAGCATTAATACAGAAACGATCGAACTTGTAACAGCACGTCCTCGTCTCCTTTTTCGTAGTTTTTATGTCGAGGATATTGTTGCAATTTCTGTTATTGGACGCGGCACTGGCTGGTGAAGTTTCCAGCAGAGACAAGAGCGGAAGAAGGGGAAACGGAAATTGAATGCGTTCCTACGGCGTAAAAATAATGTCCCACTTTTAGAAGTTTGATCGGGCGAAGCTCGTTTCTCCCAGGAATCGTGACGGCGTTCGACTACGATTTCTCGAATCGCTCTCAAGGATCGACTTTGCCCGGAGTAGGTGGCATACTTGCGGCCACATGCTAGAACTGCTTGTGGAAATTGAGAAAACTTTATTTGCCCGGCTGTACTTATGGAAAACATCAAGATGCGAAAAATAGGATTTCCACTGGAACTCCTTGCCGGCGCTAGGGTAAACAAGAACGCGCCCCTTGCAGCTAGCCGTGAACTAAAACTTATTTTCAGTACGAAGTGTCGAGATCTCGGCTTCATGGCGACTAGGGAAAATAAAACAGCTCACTTTTGTAACGCGGAAACCAACCATGATGAAAGCGCAAACGAACCGGGGAAAATCGTGTGGAAATTCTACCTGGAGCAATGAAACTCTTATCAAGATTCTTCTCCAAGCTAAAGAATTCGTATAAAAGTTCTATACAGTGTGTCCCAAAAATGTTGCACTTCCTTGAAGGACTGATTCCTGAGGTCATTCGAAGTAACTGTTTCCTTTGCAAACATCTTCTCCGCCTTTTTGTTAAGGCATAAAATCCGTAAAATCTATTGATAACTCCTTAACAAATCTGTGACATTATAGCAAAAGAAAAAGTTACTTCAAATAATCTCTGAAATCACCCCTGCATGTACAACATTTTTGGGACACCCTGTATAAAGCGGAGGAATCGAATAAAAATTCTGTCGACAAGTTTAATCAAAAGTTTCTTAAAGAACCGTGTCACATAAACAGAATCAAAGTTCATCCCAGTAAAGAGCTACTAAATTTATCTGAATGTTGAAAACAAAGGAATTCATATAAAATTTCTATCTACCAGCTGCAGAAAATTTTTTGCACCAAAGAACCGTAACACGCTAGTAGATTGAAATTTTGCCTCTGTGAAGAACTACAGAATTGTTAGCTCACCGAAAGTGTTGGACGAAAACCACTTGAGAATCGGCAGAGTGTTGCAAATAATAAAGCGTAGGTAGGTCGGAAGCACTAGTGGGAGTATCTAAAAATAATCGGGAACGATGTAAACATTCGAGGCGCCATCAATCTTTCCAGCTGACTGCTCTTTAAAAGGCAGAAGCGTTAGAAGAAATATCGACGAGGTTTCTTGATGAAATTCCTGTTTTCCCCCGCGTTCATAGTTACATTTTCAGCCTATTTGTTCGGTCCCGTCGAATTGTGCATTAGCTTAAATCATCTCGCGATCGTTTTGCGGCAAGCGTATTATCTAAATGTTTACTCGAGCGAGACAAGCTGGCTAACATCAGGTTTGCCTTTCCGAAGAGACTAGCCTCTGTGCTCGCGATCCTCGCAGGAAAGTTAAAATTATCGCCGAGATATGCTGTACAGATGGAAACGCGTGTAATCGCATTTCTCAAAAATTAAATTGATGCGTTGGCTAGACCTCATTCATTTACGACTGTCACAATTATTTTCCTACAGTTTCAATTTTTCTTTCACTAATACATTCATTGCTTACCTTACTGAAATGTTTGATTAAATGCATACCTTTTTTAGGAAATATTCAAACAATTTAGTAGAACAAAGGTGTGGATCTATTAAATATTATACAACAAAGTGTATAAATTATTTTTAATATGCTGTTTTTAACATTTGTTGACTATAGACTATATGTTGATCCAGTATTTCAAACAAATCTCTCGATGATTAATTTAAATTAGGAATAAATTAGCAATAAAATACAGTATGAACTCCGGAACAGTATGGTGAACATTGATCCAACTGCACAATAAAAGTTTCAGTAACGTCCGCAAGGTCTTTTAAAATCTGGAGATTATGCTGCTAGATCGTGCACCATGAAATGTACCGTGTATAACGATAAATTCGATACGATCCATAAAGTTCTCGGCTGTATGTGAACAACATATATCCAGCAGGTAATGATTTCTCTTTATTCGTGTCGAATCGTTGGCCACTTGTACGGGTTCGATCGCCCCGGTGACTCCAATCATGGACAATAAAAATGGTTCGCGAAGAAATGCATTTTCCGCAGCCGGCGTTAATGAATTGATAAAGAGACGTGATTGGTAAAGTTTTTCTCATATGTGCTTAATTTGAATATAGGTCGACTGGCCGTTTGCATAACGGCCATACAAAGCAGCTAGTCGCCACGAGGTAGCAAGGGATCAATTCGGGAAAAAATATTCAGGTCCAGAAGCTTTGCAGTTTTATCGACTATAGGTCGATTCGTTCGTATGAACGCCTATGAACGCTTACGTCCCGACGCTCATCCCAGAACGGATTACTAATATTTCGTCCAGACAATAAGAAGGCTTTGTGCTTCTGACCCAGTTTAGGTGCAGACTAGACGCACGGACATTTAAATCAATTGCACGAGAGGCGCAAAGGAATCGGCTCGCGATAGAACGTTTCAGCATTTCCTATCGCACGCATGGATATGTCTACTTTGAGTTAAAAATAACCGTGTCGAGGATGTGTGGCTGGCGAATGATTTCGAGCAGTTTAACATCGGCATTCGTTGACCGGCATATGGTCCAGACAATTTCATGTTGCGTTCGATTATTTCTGAACTGTTCGTCTTCGACTATTTAAAGTTCTACTTGAAATTCTGTAGAGTCGAATGCAATATTTGCGAATATTTTAATCGTCGACATTTTACTAGCGAATGCTCTTAAATTAGAACACATAATTCTAACTCAAATATGTATTGAATATAATTCGATTATTTCGCTACTTTGGAAGAAAACCGGCATAACTCCAAAAAATTGGAGAACTATTTATGTGGAAGAGTGTCACAAATGTAATTCGCTAAAATTAGTTAGCTAAGCCCTTTAGCTAAAATTGAAGTTTTGTTTTTTAAGAAAAGTGTCACATGTCTAAACCCTTAGGGTTAATATTTCGGTTAGAAGAAAAAGCAACTATACAAAAGTTACCTCTAAGTATATACTTTAAACAAGGTAGAAGTTATTGCTGATGTGATTTTATGGAGATGATATTCGGTTGAACGTTGATTAAATCTTTAAATGGGATTTTCTCCAAACTAGTAATTTTCGAGTTGTGTCGATTTTCTTCCAAAGTAGCGATTTGACTTAATTCGACTTAAACTATTGCACCGCACGATTTAATTACACACTAATTTGGGTAAGACTCATTGAAGACTGATGAAATCCAACTGCTCTTTGAAATAGTTAAAGTCCAAATGTGCTCACGATTCTCGAAACTGGCATTAAATCTAGATCACTTCTGGGACTAGCGATGTGAAGTTAGAATTATAATTAATATATTGATTAATCGAACCAATATTGTTTCCGATATTCTGACTGATTTCTGACGGTTAAGCGGAAACCACAGTGTCCTTGACTGACCGAACTAATTGACTGGCTGTTCACCTCTAACGAACTTCCAACTAACTGCCAAGTATTTCCAAAGACATCGGACTCCGTTTCTCTCCTTTCTCGCGTTCTATGTTTGCTGGCAGCGAGAACTTCAACGCTGTTTACTAAGTTTTCTAATTAACCACACGCCGAGTTGTAAAAATGATTAAAACATTCTTCTTACACTACTCTCTGAAACTCTTCGATAAAATATATATCATTCATTTTTAACATCAATTATTATTCGTTTCTAACGTGAAGTGTTATTCAGTTTTAATCCTTTGCACTCCTTTGTCGAGTGTGACTCGACATCTGAGAAAGAAAAATATAAATAAAAAGGGGTTTTTATATTCTTTTTCCTTTATTTACTCAATTTCTTATCTTTTAGTTAAAAACAAATACAAGTTCCACAAATATAAATTACAACAAAGTTTGAGAGCTATATTTAATATAATTAGTAGACAAAATTGTTTAAAATAAGTAGCAGTCAAGAAACTGTTCTGTGAAGCAAATTTCAAAGAAAACACTTAAAATAGCAGGGAGTTGTTGGCAATAAAATTGAAAAATAATTTGGAGTGCAAAGGGTTAACATGAGATATTAATCAATTTAACATGAAGTACTATTCAATTCTAATATCAATTACTATTCACATTTAACATTCATTTATAACGTTTCAGTATACATAGAAATATACAGGCAGTAGAAATAGCAATTCGTAGTCAGCCACGTACTTTTCTCTTGTGAAGCTTTCGATGATATTTTACATTGAGTGTCGAGTCAACTACGAAAATCTCATAAGACGGACACGGATTATCCACTGAGAGAAAATCTAAAGAATCCAGACTTATCATAATAATTAGTCTTTCAAAGCTTCTTGGGAGTCATAAGTCCCACCGTAATTTGATCACCAATTAACCCTTTGTCTGCCGCACTTTCCGTTTTAAAGCCTTAAGCATTTTGCTACGCGAATCCTATTATAATTAAATTATTATTATAATGAGAATAAGAAGCACATTGTTAAAAATACGAAAGCATTGAAACGTATCTAGATATTCAAAGCACAGTCATTTTAATTTAATAATAAAATTAACGTCTACCTAACATCTGCTGGTTGCAATTAAGGTAGAACATTTTTATCTTACACGAAGATCGATTATTTCCTATAAAAATGCCATGTCAAAGAGTTAATTTTTAAACGAAGAAAAAGAATCGAACGACTAGCACAAGGCAGTTCAACGAAATAACATCTCTGTTATCCGTCAGCTTTAACGGAAGTTCTTTAATTGCGTACAGAAGGTTGGGTTTCCACAAAAGTTCCTGTATAAGTAAGAACCGAGGTGGAAGTTTCGCCAGGCGATATCGAATTGAGGTGCAACGTTAAAAAACTGGCTTAAGAACTGGGGACTTAAACATGAGACTGCTAAAGGACGTTCCAACTCCAAAAATTATTCCAACAGTGTATAAATGTGCCCGCACAGAAACAGAAAGAGCGCGAGTGAGACGGAGAGAGGGCAGGAAAAGAGATAGAGCTTGGACCCGCCAAAACTGCTCGGGTTCTAATGTCTTCTTTCAGCGGCTTCAGAAAGTTCCCTCATTTATATCTAGGCGGTGCGGAAAGCGTGCTCAGTTTAGTCGTTTTGGGCACTGAAGCCCCGAAGAGAATTTTGTTCAGTTGCATTCAGCCGGCATTAGCGTCGTGCGCGCCGTTAAAAGAGACAGCATTAGAAAAGAAGGACGGGGGAAGAAAAACGTACGGGGCAGAGGAGAGGAAGAGAGAGAGAGAAAGGAGAGATGAAGAGAGACAGAGGGTGGATCCTCTATACGTTTCTGTCCCTTTTCGGTTTAAAAGGAAGGCAGAAGTTTGCAACTCCATTCGCGGAAACGTCGCACTCAGAGAGAGGGGGAACATAATTCCAACAGAGAAACTATGACGAGCCAACCAAGTTGGCCACCTCTACGAGGTGCCCTCAAAGACTCTTCCGCTAATTTGATGATCCTCCAAAGGCCCGGGCTGCAATCTGCCGCTCGGCGCAGATTCTCTAGACATGGACCCTCGCCGATCTTGTCGTCTTGTTCTGGTCTTGGGAGAAATGTTCTCTCTGAGGAGGTTACCGTCAAGGTTCTTCACTTTTCCTTTTATTCCCCTCTCGTTCGCCTTTTTTTTTCTCTCCTACATGCAGGTAAAATGACAGAGCGTGTTAAACCCTGGGGTCGCTTAGGGGTACGGTTTAAAAGGGACTTATGCGGCCCGCGAGTCCACGGAAAAAGTAAGCCCATCAAGATAAGTTGATTCGTTGAATTCCTGGCACGTTTTAAACGTAAATTTCTGATAATCTTAACTACTAATTACTATTTCCCCACGCTTTTCCCCCCCGGTCATTTTTAAGCCGCCGTCGTTCCATTATGCGCACGCGTTATTTACCGACAAGGATCTATGAAATGTATAAACCGTCTCGTTCGCAATAATTGAAGAACTCGCTTTCTTCACGATATATTTTTAACGGGTTTCCGCGAATTTCTAACAGTTGCTTTTTACAACTTTTTTATGTGGGCCTATATTGACAATTTAAAAAATACGTTTTGTAGGTCTGTGGCGATTACATACGTTCCGATAATTTGTGTATAAGCATTTTTAGATGTATTACAGTTAGAGGTCGAAAATCGTAAAAAACTGAAATTTTCTCCATCTTGAAACGTTTGTAGCTCAGTGCCACGTTGACCGATTATGAGTTCTAAGCGCTAAAAAATCCGCAGTCCTTGTGAGTTCTAAGCGCTAAAAAATCCGCAATTCTTATGAGTTACGCAAACAAACGCATAAAAATCCATATTCCTTGTAAATTCTGAGCGCATAAAAATCCAAAATACTTGGGAGTTCTGACCGCATAAGAATCCACAGTCCTTGTGAGTTTGAAACGCATAAAAATTCACAGTCCTTGTGAGTTCGAAACGCATAAAAATTCACAGTCCTTGTGAGTTTGAAACGCATAAAAATTTACAGTCCTTGTGAGTTCGAAACGCATAAGAATTTACAGTTCTTATGAGTTCGAATCGCATATAAATTTGCAGTCCTTGTGAGTTCGAAACGCATAAGAATTTACAGTTCTTATGAGTTCGAATCGCATATAAATTTGCAGTCCTTGTGAGTTCGAAACGCATAAAAATTTACAGTCTTTGTGAGAGTTCGAAACGCGTAAAAATTATACAGTCCATGTGAGTTCGAAACGCATAAAAATTTACAGTCCTTGTGAGTCCCATAAAAATCCCCAGTCTAGACATAAACATCGAAAATTTTAATAAGTTTCCGGCCGGTTGGCGCAGCGGTTCTATCGGGATGGAAATATCGCCACGTCCCATTACTTAGGGAATATCGCGTCGTTAAATTCCATCTCGTTTCGTCCACTTTGCAGATTTCGTTTCACGTAAGGAAAGATGAAAAAAGAGGTCGGCTGTGTGCTCTCCTGATAGCCGGCCACACCGGGAGGAGAGTAGTACAGTCTCACATATCGGATATCTCTTGCGAGCTGCTTAATTCCGCTAGCAATTCGTTTGGGTCTCGTACTATCGGGATTACGGAAGGTCTGACGAGTTTCTGGAGTAGAACCGCAGTACAGGTCGCCGTAACAGAATCCGGAACCTAACAGGTTCCAGAGAAGGAGGGTGGGAAAGAGAAGGCAAAGAGACGGCGGACACAGAGACAGGAAGAGGAGCTGGGTCAGCGTCACCGGAGTGTATAATTGGCCTGATTGTCGGGTTCTAATTTGGTTCTCCTTCTGCCTTCTGTCAGGAAGGGACGTGTCCAGCCTGCTGCCACTAGCATAGAAAGGTCCAGAAAATGAGAGCAACACGATCTTCTCCTACTGATCTGTTCGTTATTTGCAATGTCCTCTAACCTGCTCCTGGTTAACTTCTTCCACCTGAAACTTTTCCCGATTTAGGGGCTGCTGTCTCTCAGACTACTGTTAGGAATCTAACACACATCCAGGATTTATCTACTCATCTATCTGCTCTTTCTTATACTTTATAATAAATTATGATTTCATTTTTCGTTAACGCTCAAGGACTTTTTCCTTTATTTATTTTAAAAGGATTTTTCTTATTGTCCAAACTTTGCGTACGTTGTTTGTGAATATGCTTAAATTGACACGGACTACACCTTAGTAGCCGTTAGCTTCCAGAAAGTTAGTTTGCAGCACACAGAAGGAACGAGTCTCGAGTGGCACATTACGAGACAACTTAATGTTCCTTTGGAGCTAGGTCTGTCACGACTTCGTGCGTTATGAAGGGTTTCGTCCACTTGTAGACCATACCACGACGTGGAATGAGTTTATCCATTATTTTACCCATTCACAAAATTACGTACGCTAACGACTTACGCAGACATGGAAACAATAGCGCAAAAATGAGACGACTAAAATATACATATATATAATATTAAGTTGTGACGCTAGAAAAGGGTATGATATTTGGAAATGGTCACAAATTATATCTTTTATCACTAAACCTACCACGAGGGAATGTAATGGGCCCATTTTAGGATTTTTATTTGACTATTGAAATTGTAAAGAATAAGAAAATTTATTCAATATATTTTTTGACTCCAGTATGTATTATAGTAAAAATCTTTTATAATACTACGTTTTTATAATACTATACACATCAGTCTTTTTTATGGTCGGTAAGTTTAGTGTTAAACTATTACTTATTTTATTTTTGCATAACTGTTTCTGTGTGTGTATGAACAGTTAGTGCTACATAATCATTTATGACAAAAAGAATGAATCAAATTTATGTTTTAAAATATTTGAATTAAGCGCGCAATTTTTCTCATTCGAATTTATTGGTTTTCTGTTTGAAACGTGAACAAGGGGCAGCAAAAGCTGAATTTAAATGAACAAAAACGCAAGTAGCCGGCAACGAGTTCATGTTTAAGCAAGAA
This sequence comes from Lasioglossum marginatum, assembly GCA_028455795.1. Lineage (NCBI taxonomy): Eukaryota > Metazoa > Arthropoda > Insecta > Hymenoptera > Halictidae > Lasioglossum > Lasioglossum marginatum. The sequence goes on from CM052275.1 coordinate 1,376,101, forward strand.
GGAATATATTCGAATAATATTCTGGCCTTATTTCCGGCGTGATTTGGTGGAACACAATACGGCATAAAAATCTCGAAATGTTAGAGAAGAATAGCGTGGAGGAAGAGACAGTCGACGTGCACCACAAGACGAATTATCCTAATAAAACAACTGCGTAGAGGTGTAATGTGTGGTTTTTATAAATGTTTCGCTCGTCCCCTCTTCGTTTTCGTTTTTGGCTTGGCACCAATTGCGGTGTACTGTATCGCGGAACAGCGATTTCATATCAGTATATTTACGAGCTACGGTTTTAACGCCAGCAAATATAAATGTGACTGGTCGGTTTGTTTTCAAGATTTAAATTGTGCAACATTTACAATGCTTTCTTTCGCGCGGATGCTCGCGAGATCTGCAAATGACACACGCGCATGCCACCTTATCATGAGTGTAAAACATTTTTCGCTGACCACGCTGAAAAGCATATAAAATATTCTCGTCGTGTATCCCTTTTTAAACGCGTCCCGGAACACAAAGTGTTTCTCGTGTTCCGAAATATTAAAGTGTACTGTGCGCTTACAAAATTGAATCTAATTAGTTGCGTAAACAAACAAAGCGCGACTGTTTTTATGTAACATTATACTATTTAATATATTTTTCGAAGCATTGTTTTTTCGGCAAATTACTTAAAAAGTTGTAATAAAAGCATTTTTAACATTTCTTGTAATTTAATACAATATTCATTATGCTTCTAATGTTATTTACTTGTTATAATATATATTTACGGCTTTGTAAATTTATTACTGAAATTCAGTAATAGACTCTAGATTTTTATTCACTGTTAAATAATTATCAAGACGAATTTAATATGCAACGAACATTTATTGTTATACTATATTCTTTTATTTGTTTTAAAGCCATTCTTTCCAAAATATGCTACAGCACAATAATAAAATTATATTTAGAATAGAACAGTAGCATGTCTGACATGTACACGCTCATACTACTTTCGACTAGTCTCCACGCTTTCACACAGACTCCTTGGCTATTTATGCAACAATATAGATCAATATAAAACTATTTTTAATACATACACATCCGATTAATATTCGGACACTTTTGAAAAATATGTTGTTTTAAAATTGAAAAAAAATTTTTTAATATTTTTAAAAAATTGGAATCGCTCTCAATCGTAGAGGAAATACTAAAAAAATTGCCGTTACTGAGGACAGACTTGTTTTAGTTATAAATTTTGATACAAATCTACAAAACGTGTTTCCAAATTTTCCGAAAAAGGTCCAGATGTAAATGCAAAAATCGTGTCGTATTTTTTCCGCTATTCCGACCAGTCATAACTATTCCAAAATTCTTTGTCACATCGTTCATCGAAAGTCTAAAATCCGCAGCCAACAAATGATTAATACGACCGACAGAACTATTGATCTAAAACAGTGGCCGGATATGTGTAAATGGATGTCACTATGTAAATGATATAAGCGAGAAGTGAGAAGCGATTATACAGTTGACGCAGAACGTAACGCGGATGGCAAACTAATTATGTTCTACACATTTCGCACACGTTTCGCGTTACAAGAGTTCTCTATATAAATTGTTACACGCTTCAGATGGCCGTCTTACGTTGCGCGTAACAATGTTATCTTTATTCGGTAAATTTATTGACCCTTGCGTCTCGGGGGTGACTTTTCTCTTGAATTTTAACCGTTTCACGAGGCAGAAAAGTAGTCCGCCGGGTTGAATGTCAAGAGAAGTACAGCGGCAGTTTCAGAAAATGTCGGTTTAGGAGAGCTGTAAAAGCACGTACAGGGAAGTTGAATTCGAGATAACGAACCGACATCGGCAAAGAAGATAAATATTATGGGAGAGTCATGGTCTCTCGTCGGCTTGTTTTCATTGACTAAACAGATATACCATGACGGATAAAAGGTGGGGGACGCACTTATGTGAGAACAGAAAAGGGGGATAAGAGTGAGCCGGAGAGAGAGGAAAAGCGATTGGGAGCGGCAACAGCAGCCACCGGCGGGGAAGATACTTCGAAAGATGACTCGGAAATTGCCTGTCCAATTGAATCGCAAACAATATGAAAATTTGTTCGAGAGTTTCGATTATACAAAGAAGGCTACGGTAGACGGCAGCAAAGGGCGTGGAGGAGCGAGTAGAAACGAGCGGACACATTCGCGGGAGTAACAGAGAACGGTATCCTTAGTGGCGCTCGGAAACAATGGGCCTCCATCAGACTTGCAAAGCGGGGCGCGTTTTTACTTTCAAATTAAATTATTTTCTCCGTTTCCCGTGCGATTAATGCTCTTCAGCCGTTGGGCACTTTTAATCGACAATTTTCGTCGTTAATATTTGTCTACGTAACTCGCCGAGCATTTATCCCTCGTTTCCGCGATTAACCTCTGCGCGAGTATCCAAAAACGATTGATAAACAACGTGGTTATCAAAGCTTACTCTATAAACTTTACTCTACAGGGTGTCTCAGCTGAAGGAGGCCACCTACATATCTCCTTTATTTTTAGTGGCACAAAAAACATTTATGGCATAATTTAAATGGTATCGAAGGAGGAATATCATAGAAGAACAATGTGTGACACCTGTCCATTGTGTGACACCTTGTATATCAGACTAGGCCCGTTAAAGAACAAAGGAATACAGAAAACCGTCTAAAAACGCTATAAAAACACTGTAAAAATACATATAAGAATTATCCAGTTTTCAGATAACGAAAATTTGTGTCTAGCGTAGTTTGCACGTTTCGTATTTCGTATCGCACGAATAAAATAAATGCATAAAATATTACGCGAATTGTATTTTAGTTGCCAACGTAAACAATGAGGACCTGGTTTTATGATATTTTTAAGGCAATAAAAAACGGCTAAAGGAAACAAAGAAACGGGATGCTGGTATAGCCCGGGTGGTACCCGGTTGCCCACACAAGAGTTAATCGTACACCTTTCTCCGTGTGAATATCGAACGCTTGTGCACCGCGATACAACGAACGATTTGAAAGAGGCCAGAAACAACACGATTAACCTCGCGGTAATTTATCGACGCGGAAAAATAATAATTCCGATCGAACAATTCGTTCGCATGAAACCAGAACGGCGCGGGCCGAGCGGTGCGCCGCGCTATCGTTAAATTACTGCGCGGTTTATACTTAATAAATCGTAATAAATTTTACCGGGGGCCCGTTCAATTCTATCGTAAACAGTGGCGCATTGTGTTGCATACATTCATACAAGAATACAGTGGTAATTACACTAGAAACGGTAATACACGGCATTGTACGTTTCGCAGCGGCGAAAGCGTTAATCGAAACATCACGCGTACACGGTGCGCGCCGATTATCGTGCCCGCTTACCAATTTGCATTCGTGCCGGGGTTACTTTCGTCGTGGATTTTCATTCAGCTCAAACATATTGTGAACCGAGCCGTGAAATGACGTTTATTGGCAAAAGTTGGGGAACGGTGCCAATATCCTGCCGGTTAAGGAATTTTTGGTTCTCGGGACCAACACAGTACATTTCCCATTTTTTGAACTGCTATAATTTCGTAAACATTAATCTTTGAACAATAAACCTACGCTCAATTTAGAACTGAAAGCCTGAGAGAGAGAGAGAGAAAGAGAGAGAGAGAGAGAGAGAGAAAGAGATTGAAGGTTCCCTCTTACCAGAGTTGTGCTAATTCAATTACATTGTAATTATAATTCCTGGAGTAATTCAATTGTAGTTCTGCACAACTCTTTACAATGATCTACTATAACTTCTTGTGAGATCATTTAAAATTTTATTTTGAAAATCGTAAATTAAAGTCGGAAGAAGACTCCTGTAATATATATATTTTTAAAAGAACCTTATGTGCCTACAGACTTTACTGCGTTTGGCAAAGTTTTCCTAGTGGGTCTAGAGCGACATCGACGCGATTGTTAAAAGACAAGAGAGAGAGAGAGAGAGAGAGAGAGAGATGTGTTGAGAAGATTTTGGAATACATTAGCAAAGCTTGCGCGGCGCTGATGAAATGTATGTGCGTCTATGGGGCCGTTATAGCGCGGCGAGGCTTCAACATGAACTGTAAAAGGACTCTTGAAACGGCACCTATCCGTTACGAACGTAGATGGAAACTGGGTCGCGTGTATTTCAAGAATTGTGCCTTATCTCTTACGGCGTGTAACCACGAATTCGTTTCCCCATGAATTTCAATCGAGTGATCCGCGTCGCTGCCATGCCGACGCCCGCGGATGTAATTGTTACCGGCATCGTTGGAACTCACTCTAAATCTCAATTGTTCGTCGACAGTACGGATTGGGTAGGAATAGCTTCCCCCTGTCGTGTACAACAATGTGGAAATGGAAGAATACAAATTCTGAAGAACCGCCGTTGTTGGGCGTTGTTTTTTGATCCTTTGTCTCCCTCGTCTCTGTGGGAATTGTTAACAAATATATACGTAATAATGAACTTCGAATTATCGAAAATGTGCCATTAACACTAGGTTTATGGGACCCGTCAAAATGACGGCTTCTAATATTCTTAATGTGGGATTATTGAGATTGTAAAGATGTTTCCCTGAGGAATTATTTACCAAATTTATTTCTTTTGGAATACATTATTGGAGAAATGGCCAAAAATTTGGATAGACACATTCTTGTTATGTTTATACAATAATGTGAAATAGTTATTTCTAGAGCTCCGTAAACCTAGTGTTAACTATATTATATACTATGGAATGTTCAAAGTAGATAACTAATGGAAATGCACAATGTTTGAGGTTGCAGTATTAAATGGGTATTAAATCATTAGAGGCACAGTACGAAAAATACATTTACTGTTTATAAAACTTATCCAAGTATATTTAATATGCGTGATAAACTTTTTCAGACATATAATTGTGTTTGAAATCGATGAGAAATTCTTGGTAATACAGGTAAAAAAATTCTATCTCCTCGAGATGGAAATAACTTTTTATACCACTAAGGCAAATAATTTGCTACTTTCCATTCTGTGTGACTGGTGTGAAAACGAATGAATATTTTATCATATTATTATTCTGAAGCTTACTGATTCCGTCACACGTACACTTCTTCCATTTCTACACGCATATATTATTTCCTTATCATAGAATTCCCGACTCCTTCGAACATTTCTCATTTCCTCTGGAATACTAGAATCACAGCTTTTGCGCCATTTCTGGATATTAACTGTGACTGAAGAATACATTTAACCGTTGTATTATAATATTCCAAAGAATGAGTCCACGAAATCGAGTTACAAATGAATTAAGAAAGTCATATTATACTTGTACAGAAGATTGGTTTAATATCGTTAAACTGAGGATTTCATGTATTTATTATGAAAAATTTCGCAAAACAGAATTTATATCCATTATAAGTCATTATTAGACTTATATGCATTTATGAAGAAATTGGTCGAGTGAAATATAAGACAGTAATAGATTAGAAAAATTCAAGAATATTGTAATGCTGACTTTAACGTAACAAAGTCATTAAGGGATGAAATCAATTTTTATTTTATTCCTGCTTTCCACAATCAATGCAGAATATTTTTATTTTACATAAAGATCCGCAGTCTGGTCATTATGCATGGACGGTGGAAGAAGACCAAGACTTTTGCACGCACCTAATATTTCCAACAAAGAACAAACATTTAGCTCGAACAAAGGGCACAAAAGGGACTCCTAAAAAACGTATCAACTTGGCCCGGTCCCTCCAGGATGATTCATCGTTTTCAGCAGCGTAGTTTATCCTTCGTGGCCGGATGAATACGTCAGAAAGGACGCGGATTTCGTGCGTATAAAAGCGTTCAAAGCTTTTGAAAAGAGTGTACGCCGGCTGACGACTGGTTAGCTCGGTATTCCACGGGTACACCTGTAAATGTAGGTGTCGTCGAAGTACGGCTGATCACGCATACGAAACCCCCGTAGTCCGTGTAAACAGGCCAGGAGAAGCTAGCACGCCGACTGTTACAGAGGCTCGCCGAGGGACAAGGACGAGAGGAAGAGAGGAGGAAAGCGGCATAATGCGCGCGGTATACCACGCCACTTCCGAATTACTCCGGCAAAATCTCCCCGCGTATTTGCATTCTCCCGTGGCGAACGCAGACAGAAATTAATTGCGTACTTGCACGGGCAACAATGAAGCGCCATTCCCGTGTACAGGCAACTCTCCCTCGCTGGTCGCCCCGGAAATCAAAGACATTTTTGGTCGACCGCTTATGCTCGGCCGCTGCTCAAATTTCGTTTCGGCCGGTTTATTCAATGTGCCCAGTCTTCGGAACGAAAAACTCGAACTTTTAATCTTCTGGTTCCCATAATTTTCTTCCCCGATTCAAGAATGCTTAACCCTATTCGGCATAATTTAATATCTATTAAATTTATTAAAGACGCACCTATTATTCTCGCCGTTTATTATTCCTCATCGTATGATATTGTTTGAAAAATTGTCCGACATGGTGCATTGTATTGAATGAAAAAGAAGCACATAAATAATACTAAAAATAATCGTGCACGTTCTTAAAATGAGGCAAAACAATTAACAGGTTAAAAATTACATTACTGTAGTTTACATTGTACTGTAGTTTATGGTCGTAGCTTAATTAAATATTCCGTTCATTATTGCCTCAACGGCGAGAACGTTCTAAAAGCGAGAATCGGGTATAAAGCGCAACACACCGCGATGACAAACGAGTTATTTTTGCCGGTGCAATCGATTAAAATTACGTCGGCCATTGACCACGGTAGGATTTTCACGATAATACCGCTCAACGGAAATAACATCTTCAAGTTTTTCGGTGCGCGCGCACGGCGGTGTTAAACTGTTAGTTCGATCCGACAATGAGCTTCCGTGTTATTTAAATTTTGGCCCCATGTAACCAATTGAAAATCACGGTCAGCGTAATTACCATTGCGCACACGTGCCCGGTGATTTATGGAATCATGAAATTTAGCCCCATTGTCGTACAAATTCGCGGGCACCGGCGAGGAAGTTCGCCCGGTGGATTAATGATTCAACGTTTATTTAGCTGAAGCCAGTGATAGTGGCCTGGGGAATTCGTATACACAAAAGGAAACGCGCAGTGGACCTTTTAGGCCAGGAGGAATAGCCGCGCGAAGTCGTGCCGGAAGTAAGCGATATCAACTACCGGTGACACCCTTCTCGCAGCGGTTCGCACTCCGTCGTAGGTTTATGGGGCGCTTTTTGTTCAACGCCATTAGTGGCCCGCTGCTCGTTGCTTTTCCGTGGAACAACAACGACGACCGCGTCATGTACGACATTTACCATTAGCGTACTGTTGCCACGGAACACCTACATCGACTCGCCGAGAAAAGTTTACGCCCGCTGCTAATGGAAAAAAAACCAACCGAGTTCTCCTTCATGCGCAATATTACTTTCAACCTGAACGATCGACTTGAAACGATCAACCTCGTAACTTCCACTTTCCAGTGGAAAATGTCAAAAATAGTTCAAATACATATTTCTTTTGGATTGTCTAAATCAAATATTTCTACACGAGACATTACATTTTCTGTTAGTATATCTTTGCTTTCTATTATGTAAAATATTGGGTTGGCAAGAAAGTAATTTCGGTATTATTTTTGTATTATCAAGAAATGAGAACGCGAATTCGCACCCTTGCAATCCTGGAAAAAGGAGTCTACTCCCTTAAAATACCGAAATTATTTTCTTGCCAACCCAATAGTTCTGTCACGCAAAAACTCAGAGTGGCGAAGTCGCGAGGCGTCGCGGGGGTTGGTGAGCGAAGCAAACAGGGGACGGAGCCCCCTGATATACAATATAAATAACCAAAATCGTTTTCGCATAAAAAGATAACCACATTAATAAGGACTGTAGAGTCTACATCGGCAATTGGCAAAAAATTAATGTTCATAATTTGCAATTTGTGAAAGAATGAAGTTCGAGAATAACTCTTTGTCGGAGGAAGCCAGCGCGGTCTACGGAGACCCATCGCGAGTTCTATAATTTAAAGTAACAATTCTCTGTGCGAGATAACGTGCCGACAAGTCTGACGACGAGCGATGAGAAGTGCGAAGTCCTGCAATATTCACATGACCCCTTGCTTGCTCGACCTCTCCGCTCGCCACTGTGTCGACCCTCACGAAGAGGGCCTCCCTCATCCTACTGGAACACTTCATTTATCAGGCTCCGACATCTCGTCGGGTTGCCTGGATTTAATTACCCGAAACAAGTCGCCGAAGGGGATGACTCTCTGGCTTCCCTGGCAAACTAAACCGCGGCAAACTAGGCAAGCAGACACGACGAAATGAAAATACGACGACGATCGTTAGCGTAAAGATTTTTCATATATTGAAGAGACGCGTTCTCTGAAATGGAACGCGTGAGAAATCACATCGAGAAAAATGTTCGAGTGACGACTACTGTCTTCTTCTTCTTTTTATTGTACAGTTGTAACCTCCAATAAGAGCTTATTCTGCAGTCTGTTTCAATACATAATATTACAATAGTAACCTTATGTGTAGTTAAAGTAATAAGTGCAGTCAGTCTCATAAGTATTCGTACGCCCTTTAAAGCAGAATAACTTTTTTTATAATTGTACCAAACGATTTGGATTGTTTGTAACCAATTAGAAGCATTGATTTACTAAATGGCGTGCAAAAAAGATTTTCCAGAAATTACAATTGATCAGGTTACATGCAAAAATAAAATCATTTTTTAAAACTTTTTTATTTGGGACCTTAGTGAAAATTTAAAATATATGTTTTGTAGATCTATGTTAGTTATACATATGCTGAAAATTTCATCGAAGCCGATTGACGCAGGAAAGATTCACAAGATTGACGCATCACAAGATTCTGTGGATTTTAAGCAGAAACCGATCAAAAGTCGTGGAAAACTACGATTTTCTAATAGCTGAGTTCTGTACTAATAGTTTTATTTAAGATTGCAATGTAAAAGAAAATTTCTATGCTTTCTTTTGGTACAGCACAATTATTGAAAATCCTATTGATAGGCTTCCGGTAGGTAAAGTGTTAACTTCTGAAAGCGTGTCTAATATAATATTTACTGAAAAGTTCATCGAAAGACCTTTGTAGTTTTTAGGTTTAAAATTTAACTAGTGTGTGCATGCTTTTGTAACTGGTGATGCAGGTTTTTATTATTTAGCAAAAGTGAAATTACGAAAGACAAAATCAGAAAGAAAATGAACATTTCAATTTCGTATTTTCTCGAATCGTTCTATTTCTCGCTCGGTCTTCCACGTGTCCCGTTTCCGCGCGTATATTTCGCAAATTGTTTCGCGGTCCGCGTTTCAATTTGGAACGGTAACACGAAGAAGCCCCGAAGTTCGTTAGAATAGATATCCTCGTCGGAAGTCACAATCGAGGGAAAATAATTATTATGAAGCGCACCATGATTAAGTCAATTAAGAAATCATTTCGTTTGTGATTACATCTTACTCCACTTCCCGGTAGCTTCTCCAGAAAGACAAGCAATTATACAGGAGCGAAAACTTTGCCGGGGAGTTGAGGCGAAACACGGCCGAGGTCGATCTCGGTTGAACGCGAGAACAGTTTCACGCTGTGTCGTTGTAATTCGACGCACGAGGAGCGAGCAAAACCGAGCACGATTTGTCACTTTACGTCGCCGGAGATAATGGTTATTTACGGCATTCGCGTGATCGAACCGTATTTCATAATCGCGCCGCGCTAAACTTCCGCTCGTGCGAAAATAAAAGCGCGAAGGGCGGAGAGAATGTTTCCAGCAATACACAGTTACCGGCGTGCAGTCAATTTGCCTGAAAACATAGGCAGGAACTTAACGCAGTTTGGATCTTCATCCAAAATGGAAGCTTATTGCATTAATTATCAGTAGACTGCGGATCTTTATGCAAAATAAAAATTGTCTGCATCGATTGCAAGAAATAGAAACCAAATTGGATGTTATTTCTTCCATTAATGATTTTAATAGAGGAAAAGTCATATACTGATCTTGAATTTTTAAAATTTTCCAACAATTTTGAACTTCGTCTACTCAATTTTGCTATAAATGCATAAAGATCCTAACGAAAAGAAGAAGAAGAACGAGAAGATCCTAAAGAAAAGTCTAACTATCAGGAATGGAACTGAAACAAAAGATATTCCTTATTCTGATAATTTTAATAAGATGTTCATAATATGACGGTACTCTTAGATGTACTATTGTACGATATGTACAATTCTATATGAAACTTTAAACATAGCTCAGAACTGGATGACAATGCAATATTAAAAAACAAATTTTTTAAAAAGACGTTTAGGAGAAAAAAAAATTTAAATATTTTCTTTTAAAGTTGTTCGCTTCCCACCACTTACAAGGAGAGGTCACAGTGCTGAGGTTGTCGATTTTAATTAAACCTTTTTTAGCGAATCCAGAGCAAAAATAAGCTGACCCGTGTCCGAGCGTTTTTGACAATACTTCAATTTGATGATACTCATTTTCGACACCTGTCAAAAATTTCATGATTTGTGCGATCTCCGATTAAAATATTTACACAGCAACAAAGCAGCAAAAGTACAATTAGGTTATTAAAGAAAAGGCCACGCCCCCAACGTCAATATACGATCGTGATCTGTCATTGGAGCGGAGAGAGAGAGAGTAGACCACAGTTGAATCCCGTTTCTTCCATTTCCTTTTTCCGTGGGCGTTTCAATCACTCTCCTGGCTCGAATCGAATGTTTTGTTCAATTCGATCAAGACAGTCGTCGACGGAGTCGAGTATGCGTATATATATACCGGTGGAAAGTTGCTAGTTAAGAATAACAAATGCCGTCAGCACTTTCTGCTTCCTGACGTTAACGAACGCGTCAATTCCAACGAGGTAGAATAACGAATAGTTCGATATTCGAGGTACGACGACATTCACCGACGATTCAATGCCTATGTGCATGAAATATGACGAGAGAGTCCCTCTATATGATGCGATAAATAAAATGCGTTTTTCATGTTCCGCGGCCGGTATCTATAGACAGACTTGTACCGTCATACTCTGTATTTACAGTATTCACGGCACCCGGGCTGCATTTATATCCGGAAAGCCGCGAAGGCGGGCCCTGTGACGAAGGCATATTTAATTCAGGGCGATCCACGGTTTCGACATTGTACGTGTTACACCGCGTGTGCCGAGTGTACGCGTTCCTAGCCAGCTCACAAAGACAAATTTCAACAGTAAACACGACTGGATCTGTGCCAACTGTATTTTTTGCCGAAGAGTTATCGCGTCTGGCTGATTCGTCCAACATTACTTTCCAGACCATGATTAATCATTTTCACGTACATACGCGTTAGGGGCTTGTCAGATGGATTTTCTAATACGATCAATCATAATTTGAATCTACAGTCCTGCATATTAACTCGAATATCTGTGCTGTATACTCGTCGCATTTCGTTCCGCGAATAATCCTTTAAAAGTAAAATACAAAGTATTATTGCGATGAAATATAAAAGTAATATATAAATAGTTGAGAATAAAAATATTTGCTATAGAAATTGTAAGTAATGAGTAGACTGCGAATCTTTATGCAAAATAAAAATTGTCTTCATCGATTGCAAGAAATGGAAGCTAAATTGAATGTTGTTTCTTCCCTTAATGATTTTAATAGAGGAGAAATTATATATTGACATCTTCAATTTTTTAGATTTTACTGCAATTTTGAATTTCATCTACGCAATTTTGCTATAAATGCATAAAGATCCGCAGTCTAGTAATAAGTAATATGGACGTACAACAATAAAGTTATATTTTATCGCGTTCAAGAAATTTTCAAAATTAATATTTTCGAAAAAGAAGGGACTATATTCAGAGTCATTAATTTGTGAATATTGATTTAATAATGTCAACTTTAATTTTCGTCTCTATAGCTTCAATTAAAAATATATTTAAATTCTGCCTCGACAAATAGTGGTACTTTTGATTAATGTGAAATACAGTAAAATAAAAGGTTACTCGTTTCACGTACTTTGTCTATGTAAAATGTTTTATAGAGACTCTATTTGTTTTGGAAACAGCTTTCAACATTTTAAAAATTTACATACTGTCTCTCATCTCTCAGAGAAAAAGTGAGGGACGAGCCCTCATCGCCTTTGTGGGAGGTGCGATGGCGGCATCCCCTATGTCATATAATACGCACCCGTATACCCTGAAACACTAGACAAATTTTATCTCTATTTATAATAGTTTTTCACAAAAATAACTTCCAACACTTTTATACCGGAACACGTAGTAGATTGTCAGAAGAACTTTTAATCCTTTCCGCATTTACATGTAACCTCAAAAAGAAATTAAAGAATATTCGACAATTCAAGAACCTTTGAAAAGATCGTTTCAAGTATCCGCTGTCCATTAACACTAACCCTACCGAGCCTTAAAAGTATCTGGTACATGTTCCCTTATAAAAATGACAAGATTCATTTTATGTAGACTTTGTGCGGTTCCTATTATAATACGTGCTCTACTAAAGATATTTATACAATCAATTCTTATAAAATGATTGTGAAATAATAAATCTGGAACCGGTCATTTTGACCGGTGGTGGTAGGTTTAGTGTTAAACAAATTTATATGCCTCAAGGACGACTAACATATAAAATGAAAACGGTGAAATCGACATTAGTGGTGTCTTTAAAAAATAACTTGTAATTGTCATATATTCCCGTCGCGTTTGACTACTTACATTCGTGTAATAGCATTTATATTCGCAAAGTATATTTGTTGTTTACGACAGACGCGCCGTGTAATATCAGGTTGCCCATTAACTACGGACGTTCGATTACGAATACGTCGTAATTCAAAGGTTCGTGATATCTGCTACCCACGGACATATTTCAACATCGTTCTCAGCCATGCGGCCTATAATCCCGAAGGATTTGCTGTACACATGTTCGTCCCGTGTAAACTGTTCTCGAAATGTTCGATATCCCCCTATGTATCCACGGCGGGAAGATCAATGTCGCGGGTTTGGTTACGAATGTCGGATGATTTCTGGTCGCACCTGAGGCCATTTGTGAAGTTCGTGTTCGCGGTTCTATCTTAGCGACAGCCGCGTATCGATCTCCGAACCCGGCTATCGATCCCGCCCGTATATAACTTCGGATATTTCATATTTCGTTCTGGTTGGACCGGGCGCTGATCGTCCTAGAAAAGTGTTACGTTTCGCGGGGGCTCCGCTACGAAAAGAATCCCGGAGTCAACATCGTTCCCACAATTTTTCCTCGTGCTCGGCCCCGATTTCTTTTTTCACTGGATCCTCTCCCTTGTTTTCCTACACCGCCGCAAAACGTAATATTTCCAGGGCGTGCGTCTTACAGGCTACCAATCTTCGTAGAAGCAATAATAGCACACCGCCCGTCCAACTGTCCATTCGGACCAAGCGTCTTTCTTTCTCCTTTTTCTTACCCCACGGCGTTCTTTGCTCTTCGTGCCACGCTCCCGTGTGGCTCCCTCGTTGTGGCATCTCATTCTTCATCCACCACCCTGGCACAGATACGAAACTCGGCGAAGGTGAAGCCTCTCCTTCTCTTCATTCATCCCCTTTCCTTCTTCTTCGTCTTCTTCCTCCTCCTTCGTTCGCTCGTTCCTGCCCGCCTTTCTAGGCTCGCCTCTCCCTCTATCCAACCGCTCTGTATTTAGTCTCGATATCTACCCTAACAAAACGAAATCGCCTCGGCATAGCATACCAGCAACTGACAGCAGTGTTCCGTGTTTGAACTATAGCAATTTCAGGCAGGCTAATGAAAGTGCTGCGCAAACACCGTCGCGACGCCCCGACGTCAAAGCCAGAACCCCTGACCACCCTACTAGTATCCACCCTTCTTCTTCTTCTTCTTCTTCTCCTTCTTTTTGTTTCTCTCTGCAGCCGTCGTTTCCCTTTCTTCCTTTTCGTTTTCTTTCTTTGCTGTCTTCTCTGACGACGATACATTCTTGTTATTGACCTCTCTTGTTCTTTTCTTTGGGCGGCCTACAAAAATCGATCGGGAGGTGTGTCAGGCGATCGTCTAATGAATGCGAGCTGAGATTATGGGGTGAGGCATCTTTCGTGCAACATTCTTGGTGGTTACTAAATTGTAACGCTCATTAAGAATATTTATAAGTGTATTTTTCAATTTATTTAGGCATGGCTTTGAAGATGTTTCTTCCTCTCATTATCGTTAATGGAACAACTGCTAATTGAATTTAATCGCCGGAACTGATAAAATTGATGACTAGACAGCGGGTTATATGGATTTATAATAAAAATGAGTTGGTGCAACTTAAAGCGGTAGAAACGCATTAAAAGCATTTAGGAACATCAACGTACTATTCTCAACTTATTAAAGTAATTGAAGAATGAAATCACTTTTCATTAACATTTCTTTTTTGCTTAAATGTCTGTAGTGAAATATAAAACAGAAAATTCTAAAAATATTGGTGTGTTTGTTGGAAGAACAAGGGCTAATTGACGCTGCCTTCATTCGCGTTAAATATGCGTGATCGGCCGCCATCGATCTGCAGCCCTTCAGAATTAATATACGAGTATCGCGTCTTTTTCACCGGTCGCTTCCGAATCGCGTTACGACGCGGGCGCTAATAATTCGCGTGGCCGGCACATCACGCAAATATTAAATCAGGCTCCGATCACGCGAGAGAAGCCGGAAATTACATTTTAAGCGAATGATTTTGTTGCATTCGTTTTCACCGGGCGTTGATACTAATAGAAACGAATAGGAACCGTGACACGAAACCGGGGTGTGCAACCCGTCTCCACTACACGGAACGGTGCGGTCCGTTCCGTTTCGTTTCGGTTCGGTTCGGTGTTTCTTTTTCGTCCCTCCCTGTTTTTGCTTTTTTATTATTTGTTCGAATTCGAGCATGCCGCAGCACATACCAGAATGAAATAAATAAATAGAGAGTTTCATTGCTCTCGCCCGCCGCTGCTCGCGCCGTGCCGGGCCGAGTCGGGCCGAGTCGGGCCGGATTTCGGCACCATGCGCGAGGAGAGCTCGGTTTCCTTGGCGTACGCAGAGTCAGATAATCCAAGGATAGCGTGCTAATGCAAGTTTTGGCATCAACGCAAACACTTCTCCTTCATTTTTGCCGGGCGTTCCTCGACTTACTTCGCCCCGGCGTATACTGGATTACCGTGGCATCCGGGGAAGGCGTTAATCTCGAGGAATATTTTGCGCTCGTCCTCCCCAGCATCCCCCTCTACCCCCCTCGCCCAAAGTTCTCCATCCTCTCGGAAAACTGTAACCTAATAAGGATGCCAGCGCCCCCACTTTCGCCTTCGTCTCTCGCCTTCGTCTTTCGCCTTCTTGGATCCGTCGCGACAAGTCCGGAACAGTCTCTCTACCGTTTCCCCAGTTGCCAAGTGGTAGTTTCTGCTAATGCCGCCTCTCTGTTTGGTTTTTCTGCGGTTCTTTTCAGATGTCGCGCGGAATCCGGTCCCCTCGACGCGAACTTATCATTCTTCGACAAACACCGATCTCGCGTTAGATCCGCGGATCACTCGAGCGCTAGCTTGTGCTCGTATGAGTGAAGCAGTACTTAAATCCACAACAACTTTATTGATTAACTTAGCACGCTCCGTGATACTTGGATGTCGTAAGACCTACTCTTCCCGTTCAAGCCAACAGAAATTTTCGCTATTAACCGTTCGCCTTATGGTTTATTTCACAGCTGCAGTGTTCTTTGTCGTTTATAAGTTAATAAGTGAATTATAGGGTCTGGAATCGCGAAATTCGATTTCGCTCGCCTAATACACGTGGTGTTTTATTTTCGGATCCAGAAAGAGTGAAGTTCGGAATGACGCGAGATCGTAAAGAAGCCGAAAATATCCTCTCGTCTAGATAACTCAATGGTAGGCGCGATTGAACACGAGCATCGAAAGCATATGGTGGGTTTCTGGTTTACAGAGTGGATAAGGACGGGATATGAGACCGGCTACCGACGCAGTATCTTCTCGTTGTGGGGAATTGAAAGTCGGCCCCTGCAACTCCTCATGACCTTGCATAAATTTTTAATATTGCAGTCATCTGCTGGTCGTTGTATGTTTGCCATCGCGAACGTCCACGAGAAAAAAGAAATTACATATTTATTATGTTCTTATCAAGTAAAGATAAAATGTGTACAAAACATCGACAATTTTCCGCTTATAAGTAGACTGCGGATCTTTATGCAAAGTAAAAAATGTTTGCAATGATTGCAGGACACAGGAGCCAAATAAAAATTGTATTCTTCTTTTAATTATACTATTAAGCTGAAACTAACACATTGATGTACTTAAATATTTTTTACATGTCTACTGTTTTAAATTGTACGTACCCATTTTTGTTATAAATGCATAAAATCCACAATCTGCTTTTTTTTTTTATAAAGGTAAGGTGGGGTAAGTTCGTAAACGGGTCAAATGCATATACTGGTTATTTTTATTATAATATGAGCGAAATTTATCGAGCTTGTATTTATTAATGTACTATAAGTTAATATGAATTATTCGATATAGATGTCGCGCAAGAATAAAGTTTTCCTCGCTTAAATCAACCAGTGCTAAACAGTCACGTGAGAAGTATATATACAACTTCTGCTTTTGCCCTTGCCCCGAATAACATATTTTTCAGAAACGTACATTTCCAAAGAAATTACGTCCGAAGTTTATTTACGTGTTCACGTAGAAACAACAAATTTCCTGTTGCGCCGCTAATTACGAGGTATCATCCTGTACACTGTATATCATTGCTTTTGACTGGGTGGCTGTCGCAGCGTGAGTCATGCGACACGAGGCAAAATGCGGTTCATTACACGCCAATGATGTAGTTACAACGGGTTAGTTGTTAAATGTCGTTACGGCCGCGACGATAATTATCATGCGTCGGGAACAAAGAGTATAGTGGAGATAGAGGATAGGGTAGCGGTTTACGGCGTATGTATACTGTAAAAGATCTACCCTCGTCTTCCTCCAACTTTGCCTCCTCTTCCCCCACCCCTCTTTCTCTTTCTCTTTCACCTTCTCTTTCTGTTTCGCCTCGTCTACGTCACTCCTTCCTTCTTTCCCGCCGTAATTTCGAGACTTCCTACGGCCGGCGGTCGTGGCAGATACCTCATATTAATTCGAGGCGAGCTTTCGGGGCCGCTTTAAGCTTTACGATCCGGTCATAAAGATTGCCCTGACTGATAATTATGTAGACGGGCGAAATTGTAAACCGCTATCGCGTTCTCGTTCATTGAACGCCTACTCTCTACCCTGAAGTTTAACGCCCGCCATTCCAAAAGTATTGACCGCCGACGCTGGTTCTTTTGCGACGAAAATTAACCATGACCGATATAGCCACGCACATAAAAGCAAACTACATATCAAATGAAAATAACGCTTCGCACTTATAGCCGACGTTTATTAAAAGTTTATCGTGTGGTCGCCCGGTTTCGTTATCTTCCATCTCCCGAGTACAATTGTTGTGAATATAACTGCTCAACGAATTATTTGTGTATATTAACACTAGGTTTACGGAGCTCTAGAAATAACTATTTCACATTATTGTATAAACATAACAAGAATGTGTCTATCCAAATTTTTGGCCATTTCTCCAATAATGTATTCCAAAAGAAATAAATTTGGTAAATAATTCCTCAGGGAAACATCTTTACAATCTCAATAATCGCACATTAAGAATATTAGAAGCCGTCATTTTGACGGGTCCCGTAAACCTAGTGTTAAATATGAAAAGCACTACTGTATATATATTAAGATAAGTATGATATTTCAGAAAAATATTAACCCTCTATTGCATAATTCGCGAGGTTAAACCCTGATACTGGAACGTTACTGCGATATATTACCTAAAATTCCGAAACTATCAGGCTGTCCGTTGCTCGCAACGCGTAAAGTTCGGTTCCGTCGTAAAAATGATGTACCGAGTTATGTCGAACGTTGAGTACATTCAAAACCATTCTGCTAGGAACGAACCGATCTGCAGCGGAATTACGAATTAATACATTTGTGGCGGTGGCGAATGAAATTCGACCGATTATCAGGGATAACTGGCCGAACGATCGTGTTTCGAAGTCCCGAAACATCAGGAATGCTCCATCCTCCCTGCATTTCTACCTCATTCCCATCGACCATTTCCATTAGCTGAAAATGTAATACAGCGTTGCGCAACGGGGCCACACAGCGGCATTTCTATATTCGTATCCAATTCCACGAACGCGAGCGCAGTGCCGGCACGGCGGCCCCCCGATGATGATAATTGTTCGCGAAAAGAGATACCGTATCTGAATCAGAAGTCCGGGGATCCGGCCCGTGTCTTATCGGCGTTTATCGCGTCTTTTACGTCTGTTCCTGTGCACGGCCACTGCATCCACCGACAAAGTACCGTGTTTAGATTTCAAGCTTCCCTGACGCTGCTGCTGCTGCTGCCTGGAGGAGCCGGAAATACGAAGGGAAAGGAGTCGGGGGAACTGATTCTCATTCTACGATCGTAAACTTAGTTTTGATTCTGAATGCAGCAATAAAATCCACAAGTGAGCAGTTTCGTAAAATGTTTCGCTGACCATGAAATTTGCCATGAAACTTGCAGCGCAAACTCGTAGGAACTCGGTGAACGGTGAAACTGTATTCCGCTAATTGTCCGCCGATACTATCGGCCAGGGAATGCACATTAAAGGCTTCGCGTGCATTTTAAATGCGGACTGTAAAACCTGCGTACATTCCGAATGGCTCGTTGACGATTGAAAATCTCGGCGAGAAAATCGCGATTCATTTTCATTGCCACTAATTGGCGATGCTAATTCGAGGGTAGTTAAATCTTTATTTTGAAAATCCTTTCGCGGGGTATTTCTTCCAATGAACTTTTTAATTTCGTTGAAAGTTTCTCTCGTTTCGAGTAGAAATCACTGTCAAATGGGGCAACTGAACAATTCCGGCATGTTCTTTTGTTCTAGTGTCATCGAGGGATTAAAGCAGCGTTAAGAATTACCGAAAGAGCCACTCAAAGATGGTTTTCTCGTTTCAAATGTTTCTGGCATTCTCTGCGAATTCAACTCCTCGATTAAACTCGAACAAAAGAGCATGCAAAAAGTGTTCAATGTTCCCCTTGAATTTGTCACTTGATAGATTCTAGCCTGTACAAAATCAAATTGGAAATTCAAGTAAACAGTGGAATTTACGAAATACGCAACAAAAGTTTATTATGAAGACAAAATTGAACTTTTCGAATGAAAAGAAGCAATAACGAAGAATTTATGTACCACAGACAATAAAACGTTGATAAAGTTCGGCGAATCATATTTACGAGCAGAGCACTGATCAGAATTTATGAATGTTCGTCCTCAAGATTAAAAGATAAATATTTAAAGAATTAAATTATCGGCGATAGTTCTGAAACAAGTATGGGAAAGCGTCGCGGGATTTATGACTTTTTCAAAGTACAGTTATTGCGGGAATACTCGGGAGTGTAAAATAAATTTGATTCGAGCGTTTTCACAAAATAACTCATGTAAGTTATTTTCGATTCGGAATCGGAGACCCTTGTGTACCATTCTTTCGTTTGGTATTGTGTGCTTTTCCCTCTGCATACTGAAAACAATGGACAATTTATTACGGTTGTCGAAGGAGATAAAATTTATCGCTGATATATCACCGGCGAGTGTAATACCCCAAGTATATCGAATGCCCCATAATTGATGTTATACTATATGAATAACAGTTTCACGCTCCGCCGCACTGGATCGCTTGCCGAGTTAATGGAGTTTCCAAGATCTCCTGAAAGGCAATGAAAGGTGAAGGACTGACGATGCTGACACGAGCTACATTTCTTTATCGCTTCTTTATCCGTTCTGACCCAGGGCAAGTGCTCCAAACGACGTAATGTTAGACAGGTTCTCGAAGATGATGGATGTCTCCCTTTACTTCGCCCGTTTACGAATCGCTCAAGTTACGATCCGAGAGATTCAACCTCACTACGTCGGGGTCGAATTGATAGTTATTGATAGCTGTTCGGACTAACCTGACTCCAGAGGTGGCTTGATCGATGCCACGCACGATAGAGCGTTCTAATTATGGTCAGAACGCTCGCAATTACCCATAATCACCTAAGTCCTACGCCCATGCTTCAGTAATTACACGCCCCGGCTCTCCTGTCTTCGTAAGGCCGTATTTATCATTCAAGAAGTTTTTATGAACCTTTAGGCTCCCCATGAATCTTGGCTTTAGCTCATCCTGTAACTAAATTGAAACTAATTTTATGAAGCAATTAATGTCCCGGAAAAATAACGGTTTGCTACCAAATAAATTTACATCGAAGCCGCTTTGCTACAAATTACGGGACCACCGGCGTTCAACGCTAACATGTTAGATAGGAAAACAAACAGTTTGATGGAGTTTTACCAAGAAATTCGAGGCGCGAACGCCTTCCGCGCAGGGGAGACAATTAAATTTTAATCGTCTAATAAATTAGAATTGTAGTATTCTAACGAATGCATGTAATATTAAATAATAGGTTTCAACTTGTTATAGACAAATGATACGGACTACATAAACTAATTTGCTTCTGCCATTGCAAATCATAAATAACAAAAAATAAATAGTTTCTGTAACAAGCGATCAGCAAAATGCACCGTTCTTCGCACGGAGTTGAAAATCTACAGGAATCAGAGCGGACGGAAATTGATACATTTATATAGTAAATTTCGGTGAACAACATTTATCAAACCAATCAATAATATCCGCGGGAGTCATCAATTTAGACATCACTGCAATATCGACCAAAAAAAGAACAAAAGCCTGGGTCGGACGTTATGAGATTTTAAGACCATAAAGATTAATTGTTTATCGATTGATGGAGTATGCGACATAAAAAAAAGTGATTCCAACAGAAAAGGCGATACAGACGCGGAAGGAAGAAGGATAGCATCCGCTGTCAATCGGATGGAAATCGGACCCGGTAGTGTGTTTGCCGGCCAAATTACATCTGCATAATAGCTGCGCGGTTGGTTATCGATCCACGAGTCCCGTCTCTTCTTCGCATCCGTGTCGTCCATCTCCGGCACGCATGATTTCTAGTCGACGCGTGTGTGGACGTTTGTGTACGCGATCTCTCGCACGTTCGAGGAATAGACACACGCGCACGAATTAAATTTTGTCTCGCGGTCGGGCGCCAAAATAGTTTTCATCGATTAGAGGAGTTCTCCGTCATTCGGTTACGTTACATAGATCCGACAGCACGCAATGGATTTCCTTGTGGACTTATGCGAACGCAACTATTCGCTGTGTACGTGCACGCTGACCAATTTGTATTTGTGGACGATGAGTAACACCTCGCGCACCGAGTTCACTTCGGGCAAATGTTGCTTCGTGAACGGATTTTTATGAGTGCGGTTTAGGACGAGGTTTTAATGGATATTTTCACGAAAGATGTAAGTATGAATGTCTATGTTCTTTTATCTTTTTAATATAATATACCCAATTTGGTGTAATATGATAGGAGAGATGGCTAGTACTCCTCTAGGCAAGGATATACACACTTTGTTATGATTTTCAAGCTGTACTTTATTTTCTTAAATTTGATCGTACAGGTACATTACAAAATTAAGATTGGAAACAAAACCAAGGATTTAATTAGTACTTTATGATATGTAATTTTAAAATCATATATTTATTATTTATGCCTGAACTCATTTTGAAGCTTAAAGCCCCTATTTTTGCAAAACAGTGTTGATTTCCCTGTAAGATAGTTTTATTGGGCTGGAACGAAAGTTCGTAGCATTTGTAAATTAAAATTGATAGTTAAAATTCAGATATTTATTTAATAACATATTTTCCATTCTGTTCTACTACATTTTGCCATTTTCGAGGTAACTTCTCGTGTTATTGAATAAACATACAAATAAATACCTTAATTTTATCATCGATTCTTAATTTGAAAACGCTACGAACTTTCTTTCCAACCCAATTACTTGATGTCCACTTTCCTAAAAAATGTTGCAAATCTAAACGTTTTCAAGAACGTCCAAAAATCTTTCTCGTTAATGAAACTGCAGTGATGAAGACTATAGATTTGAAGATTGAATCGTCCTCTTTACAGCGACTCCTTATAAATTGATGTACGATATTTTTCACTGTTGACAGAAACTGACACTGTTCACATGAAACAGAAATGAGGCACAATATCAAAGAGTCTAAATCGCAAATTACAGTAACATCCGCAACATCACACAACGTCGATAATACAGAAAGGAATCCGAGGATGGTGTCCGTCCTTGAACAGTGAAATGATGTGCAATAGATTTGCAGCTAGGAATGTCAGTTTGTATAAAGCGAATACTTTTCAAATATAATCATTGAAACATTGTTGCTTTTAAGTAGTATTCGAAACCCATGAGACGAAACTTGGTTATTGAAATTGACTCGGATTCGTGAGTATATATTGAACTTGATTCCATCCCTATTTGCAGCACGCCGGTTTCGAGCAGCGAGATGTCTGGTAAATTTCGAGCGGCGAAGGTCGATAGCTCGGTGACAATATTGATCACAGTTTCTGCGACAAATCTGCGGCCATTCTTCACTCGCTTCTCCTCCACGTGGAAGCGAACGAGCGCGGCCCGGTGATTTTTCATGCTCGTTTGCAGTAAGCAACCTCGCTGCTTTGTGCCGTGCCCGTGACAGGGTTCCAAGTGCGACCCCTGCCAGCGTCAATTAAATCTCGTGCAGCGTGACGGCAACCCCTCCCCCTTACCCTCCTCCCCAAAATGATTCTCATTCACCAGAAGATCGTTGCGTCATCCGACGTCAACATCAAAGGATGCAATCCACCGGGGCCTGCTCCGGAGTTAGGTATGGCTCCGCGGCGCGAAATCACCATGGAAAATGATGGTCGCGCGCAGTAGGTGTGCTCTAATCTAATTATATGACCCTAACGTTAATAAAGGCTTGGCCCGGCTTACTTGCATCGTTCATCACGTCGCGATTGTTGTATTCATCGGTGATTAGGCATGACTCGCCAACGAAAACCGGACGGCTAACGACCCGTCCTACGCCATCACGTTACGAGCTGTCACGTATGTATGCGTATTGTATATGCATATTACATGACTGCTGCCGTGTCGTTGCGCACGCTAATTTTGCAAGCACAAGTCTCCGGCCCTGCCTCCATCAGGATTATTTTTTATTTCGACTGAGCAATGCGTCGCAGATTGTCGCGATTTTACATGCGACCGGAACAACAGCTGGGAAACTGACCTGTTTTACTCGCGTTCCATGCTTTTCGTAGATAGCTCTTATTGGAAATCCGTAATTTTTATTGGGCTGATCAGTAGGTATTTTATTTGTTCATTGACTTCTTCATCCACGCTTTGAATTATAATATTTCAACTGAAGTATACGACTTACTCGTCATATTCGCTACATGAAAAAGCAATTTTAAGAATTTGAAAGAAATAAATGTTTATGTAGCTACTCTAGCTTGAAATTGATGCAGACAATTTTTATGTTAGATGCGTAGAAGTCTAGTTATGATTGTTCATTAATATGAATTCAGAGGAATATATGTGTATTGATTTACCCATATACCATTGCTTAGGAATACATGGAATTCTCGAACCCAAAACTTTCCGAATTCCAGGCAAAACAATCACATCGCTTCGGAACTGTTCTCCGCATCCCACTAACTCAATTTGTATCCTGTATACCTACACAGACTTAAGATCAGTACAGACATTGCATCTTATGGGCTTTTGTGTCTAGGCCTCTGAGAGCCCTGTACCATTTCAGTAACGCGCCCCATGTTACCGATAGTTCGCGGATTAAGGCGTATTAGTAAGAACTAAATATTCTATATTGTCTAAGATTCTATTTTGTTCCAGATTATAGATTTCATGGTGAGATTAGAAGATTAGCCCCGCGACGGCACATGGTCAAGAGGAGTCTATCAATCACTAGGTGCGCCTGTCCGCACCTCTAACGCTCCCGTCGTCCCAATGTTTACGTTAGACGTCACTTACTACATAGAGTGCTCTAGTGAGCGCTCTAGCCAATATTCCTGTTAGAGACGAAAATGCATATGGAGCGAGACGTCATCATTCCACTCTGATCCAATCGGCAACACACTCGCAACACACTCGTACCTACGTCACCGCATTCCTGCCAGGATTCTTCTTCTCATCTCAATATGATACACATTTAATATTATTGTAATTTAATATTATTGTAATTTAATATTATTGTAATTGTAATATTGTAATGTTGTATTATTGTATTATTGTAATGTTTTTGATGAAAAATAAATATATTAGTTACAACAGTTAATGTGTTCTTTTTTTCACACCCCGTACATTCATAACTGATAATAGAATTAGATTAATATCTTCGAAATTTTAAATAGAGAAAAATTATTTAAATTCGACAAAACATAAGTTTTGTATTAAGGGAATATTGGTTTACGATTTTCGAAACATTTTTGACCGTCTGACTTGTCGTTGAGTTGTACTACTGAATTTCGGATACCTCCTTCGGTATCATGTTCTCCTAATACAAAACCCAATTTTCGAGATTTTCGAAAAATTTTCCGAATTTTTCGGGCGTCTGGCTTGACGTTGAGTTGTACTACTGAATTTTCGAAATTTTTCGGGCGTCTGGCTTGACGTTGACTTGTACTACTGAAATTTCGGATACCTCCTTCGATATCATGTTCTCCTGATACAAAGTTCAATTTTCGAGGTTTTCGAAAAATTTTTCCGATTTTTCGGCCGTCTGACTTGTCATTGAGTTGTACTACTGAATTTTCGAGATTTTTCGAGCGTCTGACTTGACGTTGACTTGTACTACTGAAAATCCGGATACCTCCTTCGATATCATGTTCTCCTGATACAAACCCAAAAATTTGGGAAAATTTTTCGAAAACCTCGAAAATTGAACTTTGTATCAGGAGAACATGATATCGAAGGAGGTATCCGGATTTTCAGTAGTACAACTCAACGACAAGTCAGACGCTCGAAAAATTTCGAAAATTCAGTAGTACAACTCAACGACAAGTCAGACGGTCGAAAATCTCCGAAATTTTTCGAAAACCTCGAAAATTGAACTTTGTATCAGGAGAACATGATATCGAAGGAGGTATCCGGATTTTCAGTAGTACAACTCAACGACAAGTCAGACGCTCAGATTTTTCGAAAATCTCGAAAAATTGAACTTTGTATCAGGAGAACATGATATCGAAGGAGGTATCCGGAATTTCAGTAGTACAACTCAACGGCAAGTCAGACACTCGAAAATCTCGAAAATTAAACATTGTATCAGGAGAACATGATATCGAAGGAGGTATCCGGAATTTCAGTAGTACAACTCAACGACAAGTCGAAAGTTCGGGAAGGATAAGTGATTCAATAAATATAAACGCAGATATGCTCTTTTATTATATTATCTTTATTTATTAATTGTAGATTCATACATAAATGATTGTATTGTACATGTACATAACTTATATTCTGAATATTTATAGAAGAATGTTGAATGGCTCAGAGAGGCTGACAACGCTGTAAAATCTAGCTCCCTCCGACACACACCTTTTATGTTGTAACTTCAAGTTCACTAATCGTTTCATTTCGATAGAGTCCGCTGGCGTACTAGGGCATTTTCTTCAGAATCGGTAATTGAGAACTGTGGACAGAAAAATGTATTACATGTAACGTCTGAGTGATCTTAAGTTTGTGATACCTATCAAACACACCTGACGCAAAGATACTTTATTCGACCATATATACTATCGTTCAAACTTTCGTATACCACACAAATGCGTAGTTCGAGAAGTTCTGCAGAGGGTGCGAGAAATGGATCCAGCGGAACGCGTTATGGGCTTCAAGTACTGTGTTCTAGTATTCTTCTGAGTTTATAAAAGCTCTTCTTCGGATGCAGGGAAATCGATGTGTCCATATGTGTATGTGGCTGTGAAGACGACGTAGAACATTAACTCCCAAAGGTTCATTTACGAAATTCAAAAGACGTCTACCGTCTTAAATTGTTGATAAATAATTAATTGAATAAAAATGACACGGAAGAGCTCTTTCTCTTTAAGAGAAGTTTTTAAATGACCTAAAATTATTAAAAGAAGAAAGACAAGTTCTTTTAATGATGTTAATAAGTTCAAACTAATACATGACTATACTTAAATATTTTTAATATGCACCTACTTATTACTACTTATTATTCATATAAAATCCACGATCTATTCATCACAAATCTTACTCAACAATAATATAGGAAGGGGTTTTAATCACATTGACGAAGCTTAGTATAAAATTCATACGTGATGCTTAGACCACTGGCACGAATCTATGATAACAATAGATTACACATCAAATGTCAATATGAAGCAAAGCTCAAAGACCGAAGAAGAAAGGGATGAGCGTGACATATCAGAGGCCGCATGATATTTCTTACCGGGTCTCTCTATAGGGAAAGGGGAAAGAAATATGAAAGCTGCAAATATATGTTAAGCGTAGCTATTTCCCGAGCGAAAGAACTGGCCGTTTACTCCGCTTCTTATTCGACAGTCATCAATAACGATTTTCTGCCGGTGTATTCAATGATTACCCGTTACAAACACATCAGCGGCGTTCTGGCGGCGGCCGCGGCGGCCGGGTAAACGGTTCAGCGGGTACGCAGTCGGCAAAAATTCGCCCGGTTCTTTGCATAACATGACAAACGGTAAACAAAGCGTAAAACATGCTTTCCGAGCTGGCAACAGTATACTCTATTCGTCACTGTCCACCCGGGGAAACTCCACAATCATTCCTCAACGGTTCGAGGCCGAGGAGGAGTGTGATTCGGTATCAGACGGTTAGGGAGGAAGCGAGAGGGGTGGTCGTAGGCGTTTCTTCGTTCTATCCCGATCTGACAAATAAATGTTCGTCGTAATTACCTGTATTGTTCTATATCGAGTCGACACGCTCGCGCAAGGCCGTTGAATAACATTAATTCGTGGCACTCACAATCGATAATAACTTCATTTTAAATCCAGATCTGTCGTGGTGGAGATTCAATAATTATTTAGAAGAGTGAATGCACAGTAATTATAAGTAATTAACCAGTCCACGAAAAACGAGTTAGGAATTAATTTCTTCACCTAATATACTCTCTGGCAATACTATAACTGTGTTATGAAAAAGAATGTATCCCTCCCGTTTACGCAGCGTTATTGCTACAAACACCCAATTTTAAAACTGCAAAGCATATTTTTTGTAAAAATTGAATACGCGTCTTTGTATTGTTTGCGGCTTTATAATATTATCGACACTGAACCTATCAAACATTCAAAGTATTGGTAAATGTTGCTTTACAAAAATGGCATAACTAAATTTGTTCAGATGCCTCACAATTTTCAATATAAAATAGATGCTTGGAGAAAGAAATTTATTCCATTATTTTTCACAAATGGATATGTATACTTTCAATAATTGCAATAATAAATGCCGGTCATTTGACCGTGGTAGGTTTAGTGCTAAGAGAAGAATCAAATGTTTATGCAGTTCCTGTATGTTGTAATTAATAAGGACAATTATTATTTTATTATATGAATATGGTATCTAGGAAAGTCTCCTTAACACTAGGTTTACGGAACTCTAGAAATAACTATTTCACATTATTGTATAAACATAACAAGAATGTGTCTATCCAAATTTTTGGCCATTTCTCCAATAATGTATTCCAAAAGAAATAAATTTGGTAAATAATTCCTCAGGGAAACATCTTTACAATCTCAATAATCGCACATTAAGAATATTAGAAGCCGTCATTTTGACGGGTCCCGTAAACCTAGTGTTAAGCAAGAGCTATACAACACGGAACACAAGAGAGAGAAATTCCTTTTTAAAACATGGATTTGTTCATACAGTGTCGTATAGTATTGTCGCGTAGTGTGCAGGCCGCATTAAAGTCGCATTACCAACACGTATGCGCGTGATCCGTAGCCACTTGCGCAACCCGTGCAGTTTTCTTCCGTACTTTTCCGCTCGTGTTTATCGGCCGTCCCCATCGGTTTATGACTGTGCAATTCCTAGATTTATGAATCCTAATGTCGCTGCGCGCTAAAAACGTGTTGTCAATGTGTCATTATTCCTCGACGTCGCCGCAGCCCTTCTTAATTCGCCGCGTTTCTCGGCAGACCTCCCACGGCGGCGTCGCGATGGCCATTTGTAAATCTATTTCCCGTCGGCGAACGCAAACCGCGCGCCGTCTAAATCACTCCGATTCTCTTTCATTATCATTTTCTCGCGTGGAATGTGTGTAGGGCGGGGACACGACAATGCGTAAAGCACCGGGGGCCAAAGGGAACGCTTGGAACGGGCGAGTTAAGGTGAAGCTTAAGCTTGCTGGCAACGCGCCTTGATAAAATCTCCATAATGACCGCATTTGCTGGGGAATTACCGTCGCTTCTGTTCCCCAGCACCTAACATCTTGGATGCTAGGCGGCCGGGCACACTTCTCCCGGGATGGGAAAGCGATGTCTGTCATTATGTAATTATACCGAGTCCGGCTTGATGGGAGACAAACATCCGCGGAAACTCCACCGGGACACCGGAGCAATACGTATCCCCCCATGGATTTAGACGTTTGATCATTGCAAATACAAACTACGGCACAGAGGATTACACTGGGTGGTATTCCCCGAATGTTGGAACATCGCTAGTATTCGGATTATACGAGATCACGAAAAAGATCTATTGCTTCGGCGCGGTCAGCTGTGATACATTAATTATATCCTTCAGTTTCGTGACAAATTCGCTTTTTCCCGAGCGAATATTCCGCATGCTATTGGCACACTGCGGATGTTTATGCAAATTCACGGTTTTTGCAATCATTCGCACGAGTAACCGTGCGCCTGTTTGCTATTGTTGAAATATGTTTTGAGAAACAAAATTAATCTATCATTCCACACAAGGAACGATCGATTCAATTTCAGTTTATTTCAGTTTGTTTATAAAACCGTAGGTTGCTTGTTCATAGTATCGTTCAATTTTCTAGCCCGAATGACCCTCACTTGACGTGTCACATTCAAATCGTAAAGTTTGCTTGTGCTTTTCTCGTTATTGAATAAATTCTGTTGAGTCAATTCATATAAAGTGCGCGGTTTATTTAATTATATAATCTAATAGCTATAAATCCTTTGACAATTTTCGAATGCTATCAAACGTCTATTTTCTTGGGCTATACTTCGATTTGTAGTTTCAAGAGAAAGATTTGTATAGTGAATCTTCAGTACTGAAACTTAATAATAATTATTTATTTGATTGCCAACATCAGGATTAAGTAATTTAAATTAGTGGTTTATTTGTTTTATTGATTGGTTGGCTGGATATAAAATATAAGGGAGTTGTCACACGTTAAAATTTAAATGTCAAAAGATGTTAAACTGAATTAAATACCTTGAAAAAAATTTGTAAGTAGTATATAGTAATATTAATATAGTATTTCTTGAATGAAGTGCAATGAAATATATTATACATATATTATACTCATGTTATACAAGTAGCTTTACTACTGTCTTGTTGTTTCCTGTCTTATATACCTACCTATCCACTTTGAATTTGTCCATAATTATAGGTGGAATTTACAGTTAAACAACAATCATTCTAGAGAAAGTTAATTCTCGGAGAAGATTCTGTCCTATTACTTTTCTTTCTAATTGAGTGGACCGTGTAGAAGGAGAAGGAAGGACACAAACCCTATAATTTCTTTCCAGATAACAATTTAAGAGGAAACTGGCCATTTAGGAAAAGAATTGTTCTTTCTTCCTTGAAGAAAGAAAAGATAGTAAATATAACAGTGTGTTTCCTTAATCTTAAAATATACTACTTACAGTAAAATAGTGCACAATCACTTGAATGACGTGCTACGAGATAGTTAGATTCTAATAACTATCACAGATTGTAAATAATTCAAGAGGAAACTAGCCATTTCGGAAATGAATTGTTCTCTCTCCCTTGAGGAAGGAGAACGTAATAAATACATGTGTCTGTAATAGTGTGTTTCCTTAGTCGTAAAATATACTACTTAAAGTAGAACAGTACACAATCAATTCGAAGCAAAATAAAATAGTAAAATATCAACATTCTCAAAATTAATTTTGGTTTGTTCATGGTAACTGATTAAAATTTTTACACAGTTTCTTTTCTTAGTTGAACTATATTAGTTGTCTTCGTCGAATAAATACAATCATTTTAATTACTGAATGAATGATAACGATAACGAAATAGACGAATAATGAAATGTATGATGAATGAATAATACTGTCTAATTATAATTATTAAATTATTATTCTGTTTGAAGCATCTGAAACTTCGCGAGTGTACGTAAACGTTTGTGACAGGGTATAATGTGGGCTTATAAATTATCCATTGAAATTAATTCGCGAAACATTCGCATGCAAGATCGCACGCGTCTCTACTCGAGGAAAACCCGACGATCTTAATTACTCCGGAGGAATTACTCGCGGAAAATTTCTCGTGGCATTTCGCTTAGCCGGGGTGCGCAGCCCCATCCAATTCCAGCGCGAGCTAGGTTTCCGTTTTTGAGAGGTTTTGATAGTGAGCGAGGTAATTGAGCATTCTGCTTTCAACGAGCCAGTGCATTTCAATATTTCCTTGCAAATCGCAATCGACAGAGAGGAAGAGAGAGAGAGAGAGAGAGAGAGAGAGAGAGAGAGAGAGAGAGAGAGAGGGCGACTTCAATGTAGTATGTGCACTGAAACATTCATACGCGCACGAAGTCACCTGGCCATTGTTGCCTTTTGCAATTCATGGTGGAAGGAGGAGTATTTTCCGGCGACGGACCACCGGAAAAGCAATCGCGGAGTAATCTGCGATGGATGCGATTAATTTCTCTGAACAATAATAGGCGAGAGCCCATGTTGCTATCTCGGCCGGCGCAGACGATGGCCATTCATGCTAATCCTTGGCCAGAGCCGGCAATACTCCCTATGTGAAAGTTCCTGTCCCTCCCCATTGCCATTCACCTTCTCTCCGTTGCATCCACCTCTTCCCTACCTCTCGCTCCATTTCTACCTCCGCCTCCACCTTCGACTCCTCCGCATCAGCCGTTGGAGCCCAATGATGCCAGACTATCGATCTTTACTTGAAGAGGAGGGTAAGAGGCTTGAACTCGGTATTAGGGCTGCCGAGCGCTAAGGGGAAGTGTCATTCGCCCGACGTTCCCTAAATCCGCAGCTATGCTGCCCAACACTCCATGACAATTCTGTTGAAATTAGAAGGCACATACAACGGTCAGTCCAACATAAAATAGACTTTACCACTAATCTTCTAATCCTGTGCAATTTTTCAAAAATACACAGGACATTATTCAAAATACTGTTTAGATTATGAAATATGTTGCTAATCAATTGCTAAATTGAGTATTTTAAGTATTTTATGTATTTAAGTATTTTATGAGGTGTTACATCAATTTCATATCCATAAAATGAAAAAATGATGTAGAATGGAATTATTCTAGGACGAAAGGAACATTTAATTCTCGAGTTAAAATAGCTCCGACTGCAAAGGATTAAATTCCAGTATCATAGAAAATAGTAATAAGTACTGTATTATTCCAGTTAACGAAACCAGAACGATATAAGAATTAACATAAAAAAGAAAAAGATAGATAGGGTAGTTAACTTGGCTCCACTTTTCCTTTCGACATATTCGAAAGAATTGACTTATGGATAGAATTGAACTTCGCGAACATTGCGAAGAACAGGGTTACGAAAAATGCTAAACCAGCGTGAATCGTATAAGAATACCCTTTCTGAAATCTCCCCGTGAGCGACTGAAACAGAAGAAACACTCGAAACGGGTCGGGAATGGGCGATTATGCTTGAAATACTTTTGTCTGTGAAATTGATACCCATTTAAGCATAAACTTACGATCTCGTTAAAAGTCGTAAAAGTTACACGATTCGTTTCTTTCGCAAGTCGGTCGGTCGTTACGGACCACGAATAGCAAACTTGGCTACTTACGTTCAACCCCGCGTATTTCCGCTATTCCGGAATCACCTGAGCACTTTTAGGTTTTCTTGGCATCCGTTCTTTTCGCACGTTTTGGCATTCGACGCACGCTCGAACGCTCGTGGGCGTTCACACGTTATGAATATCCTCGTCGGACCAATCGCACGTGTGTTTTCTCCCGCGTACTTTCATGTTTGCTCGTTTCCGGTTCGGAAATCTTCTTGCGTTATAGACTCTCAGCGGATAATATTTCGATTCGGTGAATCGCACGTGTGTTTTTAAACACTTCCCTTCTATCTCACGACCGTTCCGATTTCTACGATCCTCGCTACGCGAACGTTCACCTGTCGCTAAATCAAGAAATATAAAAATCTATCATACATAAAAAATCGATTACATGCTTTGTAAAAACTTTTCGTGTTTCCAATCACTAGCTGGTTTAACAGAAAGAATTATTAAATCATGTTTTTCTCTTTTTTAGAGTTGTATTATTGTATAAATATACATAGATCCATTGCAGAAAATATTGTACTCCCTCTGTCCCATAATGACAGTAGCAAGTGAATATTTAAACGGGAATTATTGGCGAATGCAGCTGTAAGTTATGTTGTAGCGCAAAATTGCAAAGCCTTCGATCAAAATCAATGTTTCATGACATCTGTCATTTGTTTTGACACATCTTTCAATTTTTAGGTTAACCTAATTATTACGGATTATAACTATTTTTCTAATTTCATCCGCTGATCGAAATCAATTGTTTTATTTCAGTTGACTATCAAGCCATTGTAACAGTAAGATGAAAAAAAATAAGTTATGATGGAAGCAATGAAGAACGATGGCTCCAATAATTTTGAGCTCACGCATATAGGGAAAGCAAAGCTTCGCAGCCAAGGGATCCTACCAACAAGTTTCAAATGCAGTAACGAAATTATTGAAAAATCCACAAACTATCTGAACACTCAAAATAAAAATATTTTTATTTTGAGTAATATTTCTAATTTATTGTTTAATGTAATCTAGTTTTTTGATAATAAATGTTGCGTTCTATATTTATTTTCTTTTGGTACTATTATTATGGGACAGAGAGAGTATAACAATATGCTTCCTACAATGTTGGAAGGTAATTTAAAATGGCGAACATGAATATTTAACACTAGGAATACCGAACAGAAAAGCATTAATTAATATTGGTGTACGTACAAACTTTCTCTGGAAGACTGTATGGTGTCCGGTGACTTACGGCAAACGTGTGTGCGAGCATCGTCGTTTTAAGTGGTGTCGAAGGTGGATGGCGAGGCGCCGCGCCATTCAGCTTACAGAGGATTTATGACAGTGTCTTAACCTGCGTGCGGTCTTGAAAGAGGGTGAATGAGACTAAACAAAGCTGTCGTCAGGCGGCTGGTTGGTGACCACGTTGAGTCATCCAGTTATCGATTGTCAAAGCGATATTCATTCTACCGAGCCGAGGGTAAGGAAAGAAAAGTATAACATTACGTTCGTTCAATCACAGAGACATTATTCCTGAAGGATCTGACCAAGAAATGGCGGAGCAAAAGGTCCCCTTCTGTAGAAGGACAATGTTTAAACCGTGCAACACTTGCCCTCGAATTTCTGAGGAGCATAGTCCTTCGGTCGAAATCCTTCGCCCGAATAAAATTTCTAACTCATACATATGCTATATACATACATAATTCATTTAGAGAAAATATGCCTGTCACATGTGTCCAAACTCACCGAGCAGATGGGTCTTTCCTGACCGGGTGAAACGTTTTTTATTGAACGTTTATCGGAAAATCAATATTTCGAGATTTGCAAGTAAATTCCAGTCGCGCGTAGCTTAGAAGCGGCTGTATATCTCGCCGTGTGTCGTTACTCCGACATTTACTAAACATATGCCACATGTCTGCCCTCTATTTCAAGCCGGCTTGACATTTTCATACTACCAGCCTGGGAACTCTTTCAATAATTCCCGGTTTTGTTCTCGCACAAAAGATGCGAGGCTCTTCCTCGGTCGCTGTAACCAAAAATTCTATTGAAACGATTTTCGTTCTGTCTTTAGTAAATATTCTGAATACTTGTGTTTTTTTCACTCGTACATCTTTCATTACCATGCATTAACATACAATATATTCAGAAAAATGTAACGTCGTGTGTTTGGTTTAAAAAAGAAAAGGGCTCGGCCATTAAACGCAGCGCGGAACGTGCGGCGGTGCGTAATTGAAACGAATTACCTTTTTACAAAGTATTTGCGTGCGTAGAGCATTAGGACAATTTGCATGGCGGAGCAATCATTCTCCTATTCGAGCGGGATGCAAATAGAATTCCCGCGTCCCTGTGTCACGGATTTAATGTGACAATTTTGCCGCGTTAATATCTCTATTATCTCGGGATCAGGAGCGGAAGCGTTTTATACCGGGAGTATAACAGAGTTCCGCGTATATCCATTCCCCGGGGCGAAAATCCACGGGCGTTCCGTGACCACTTAGCCCGGGCTACATAATCATGCATCGAATTGTATGCTATCGGAGGAAGGAAGCGGGGGTTAGCCCCGCGGATGTCGGGGAATATAGAAGAACAGCGGAACGGCTGAGGATTAATCTGTACAGTGGACGAAAAAGATCATGATTTTCGAAAAATATTAATCCCTTGTCCTACGATTTATTTTACAGTTTCAGTGATTTTCTTCCTTTGTAGTTCGTGATTTCCGAAAACAGGAAATTTATATCTATTGTATGCCTACATGTTCTCCGATAACTATACATCAACGAAACCAAAATAGAATTTCATCTCGGTTCGAAGAGGAAATTAATAACATACATATTTATTAGATTCGCCTCAGAATCTTCATCACGAGTCTGACACGATATTGTAAGGTAAGGGGTTAATGTAGATCATCGAGTTGTTTATCTGGAACTTCACGCACGCTACAATGTCCCGAATCAATGATAGACTCCAATATCTTTCGAGAAAGCTAAAATTGTTATTTTGAGATGTTAGAAGGATTAGTTAATTTTTTCAAAATTGCTGTTGGTCGTAATTAAACGAAAAAAAATGTACTGTTTATGCTTTTGAAGTTCTTCAAGGCAAAAGTAGAGTCTTCAAGCTTTAAACTGAGTAAGTTTGTAACGAAATTTGTGAATATGAATAATTGAGAATATTTGTAACGAAATGATCGCGGTTTAAATATCAACAATTTCTAGGGAATGGGAAATTTAGTGTCCAAATTCTTTTCCAACCGTGCGTCATCATTCCCTAACTGTCCATTGCACGTGTCATCAAATTATTGAACATTTTATTGAAAGCAGTGGTGCTCTTATGGGAATATCGTCGACTGTATATACACGGGAAAATAAAGGGGAAAGAGACAGAGCAAGGATCAGGATTGGAAACGGAGGCGATTGCGGGGGTGGGCAGGTTCTTGGCACGGCCTCTCCTTTCGGGGTAAGGGTAAGGGTACAGCCGCCATCCATTACGGGCGGCGCATGACACCTCGGGAGAT
This sequence comes from Lasioglossum marginatum, assembly GCA_028455795.1. Classification (NCBI taxonomy): domain Eukaryota; kingdom Metazoa; phylum Arthropoda; class Insecta; order Hymenoptera; family Halictidae; genus Lasioglossum; species Lasioglossum marginatum. The sequence continues at coordinate 1,411,587 of CM052275.1, forward strand.
ATATCGACTCACCGCATCCTCGAATTGAATCGAATGCCGCCGACAAAAACACCAATGAGCAAAATAGAACATTGTGATCGATGCTTCGGCTGCCGAAATTTATCGGCGAATGAGTTACCGTACCCCTGCGCTCTCGCACACTACACCGAATCACAGCCAGCAACGGCACGTCGTCCGCGCTCCATTCCGTGCGATTTCGTCCATCCGTTTCCCCTTCCGACAGCGGAGGCATCAACGATCGCGAACATTACGGTAAATAGATTTTTTCGAAAAACTGGACGATAAATGGTAAACACGTCCTCTCTCTCTCTCTCTCTCTCGGTAGGCGAGCAAGCTTCGCAGAGGATATATGTCGTTCGTAACGACTACGGATGCCCGGAGATCGAACGTTCAACGTACGGTTCTGACTAGACGGTATATTTTATAGCGAGCCAAATTGTGATCTCCGAAATATAAATTTTAATTGAGTTCGACAGGGGTTTATTGCTCATTTATTATTTCTAATCTTATTTCTATCATTTATTATTGCTTTATTCGTCTGACGAGTTTGTTTATGGCGACGGAAGGCTACGGTTTCATTTTATTTTTTCGTGGATAGATAGTTCTGCTGTGGTCCTCGTCGAGTTATACGTGTGAAATATTTCCAGAAAAGGGAAGTATTCTTTATCTCTTATTATACTATTGTCATTGTGGTTGTAATTATTAAAACTTCCATGTCTCTAATAATTTCTTGGAAGAAAAAGACATTTGGTACTTTATCATATAGGATGTCTCAGGGTGGTCCAAGTAGATATGAGGTGATTCTATTCGCAAAAAGTAGTATAGTAAAACGAATAATATTTTTTCGGTTGACACTTTGTTTCTGAGAAAATCGAGCTTGTGAGAATTCGGTGATTACCCGTGCTGTTGAGTAGGAAACGTCTGACTCGTCTGATCATGGCTAACCAATTCTACTTCTTGTGAAAATGAACTTTTTGTCTTTCACTCATCTGTGTATTGCACCAATAGATAAATAAATTCGTCAGTGTTCAGTTCACGTCTTATTGTGAAAGAGTTCATATCGATAATTATTATAAGTTTAATGTTAATAATCTTGGGATCTACATCGTCTCACAATGTTTACACCGTTCCTCAGAATCAAGAATTAATAACAAACCTGGAATCCACTTCCCACGTAGAATCCGCAAACAGACCGTGAACGACACCCTTAGCAAACCGTGATATATTTTCTGGATGTAACAGCAGTACGTCAAGGTTTTTCTACTCGGCGGTGGCTTAAAAGGATCTCCATACGTCCTCCGCTCGAAAATCCTGCAATCCTTGACAAAACACCGGGCGTCTTTCGCAGTATCTCCGTTACTGGCTCGCACTTTTGGCGGTAGGACAACTGGCGTAAAATACAGGATTAGCCGGGGCAGTAACATACAAACAGAAGTTTCACTTTCAAACAGTGAGACGCAGTCGAGAGGTCGTGATACGGTGGCGCAGGGACTGTTGTCGGAAGGCCGTATTAGCAGCCTTACACGAATGTAAACATCGCATAAATCCGGCATGCTCCACTGCCTCGATGGTGCGTCGTACCGAAGTAACTGTAAATATCCTGGTCGACTTTGTAGCTTACCTTGATCCTCTCGGCGACAACAGGTGCAGGAACAACATTATCAAGGATTCTAATCGTCGCCTTTTCGGAACAGCACGATTAACTGTCATACGCCCCTCAGAAATAGTTGCATTGAAGATCATATCAACTAGGTAGTCATCCAGAAAGTTCGTACCCTAACAATGAAATGACATGAAATAATGAGTCAAAATACAATTATGCATCAGTATATTCTCCCTTAAGCTCAATACATTTTTTCCAGCGATTTTCTAATTCATTTACCCCATCTCTGAAATGATTTCCCTCGAGACTTCTAAAATACCAAACCATCTATGTGTCAGGTTACGAACTTTCTGAATGACCTAGTACTATCGAACTCTTGACATAAGCAATATTATTATGTACTAAAAAATATGTAATGCCATTAAAAAAAATGAAGGTTCATGATCATGTCAATCAAAGGCTCATTTTACAGCCGACTAAGAACTAATTAATTTTTTTATCTGGTTACCCTGTATTTTACAAGCTTATTACAGTAACTTTAGACTTTTCTTGTCTAAAGTCGCGCAACTAAATCCTGTCCTATACGCGGCTCAATAAAATTATCCAAAGTTAGTCCTCCCCGAAGATGTACACGAGGAAAGCAAAAACTGGGAGTCGAGGAATCCTGATCGGTGGGGTCCCTTAGCCGCCAGGAGGCCAGGAATTGCAGGACAGAGCCGTGGCATTCAATCAATTGGCGACTACTCTGCGGGGCGTAATTGAAAATTAAACTGTCTTATCTGTTGTCGCCTACTGCCCGTCCCCGTGATGTAGTATAGTCGCGACTGCCTTTCCGGGCTTCCAAATAACCATTTCGAGGGAGTGAATAGTTAATTTCCTAAAGTTTCAGCTCGGCCGCCTGAATGCCGCATTGATTGGTACTCCAATCAGTTAGGGGTGAGCGTGGATAGCTGGGGGGGAAGAGATCGTTCGGGGATAGTCTACGGACTGGGGGCTTGTGGGGGTGGCAACGAGCTGGAGGATGAGGTAGTCGATGGTGGCGTTCGAGGTGATGAAGGGAGTGAAGGATACACCCTTCTGCGGCGTAGAACCTTCAAGGCACCGGTGCAGGGCTTGCGGGCGGGGGTGCAGCGAGGGAGGGGCACGAAATTGAGTCTCCTAGAGGTGATTATCATTCGAAGTGGATCGGCCGAGGGTGCTGAGCTCATCCCCCCACAGTACTCTTTATCGTCTTTTTTTTCTACAGCGATCGCCGGACTAGATTGCTTTCATAAAATCCATTTTTAATAGAACCGAGGGTAATCAACATACGGCATTGTACTATCGCAAAACACCGGCCCCGATTACGCTCCGTCGAGATTACCGTTGCTAACAAAAATGTTAATAACCAGCGACGAGATTGTGCTCGCCCCGAATTAATTCCTGTAAGATAAAATAGGTCTCAACGCTCCGAGGAAACGTTCTGATCAAAAAGTTCCTGGAATCGCATCAACGAAATGTGATTCAATCAGGCATTTTTATATATTATTATAAAAATATTTTGCTTGTTGATGAGCTACTCCGGGCGATAGTTTCGTTATCTAGGGTAAATACTATCAGCGAACCGTTTACCTCAGGCTCGTGAAACTTAATCTGTTTATGGACAAGTCTACAGACAATATATAGAGATCATTTTACGAACATTTCGAACAGACTGGTGTGTCCGTATCGCGTCTAGGCGATTCAATATTTCCGTGTAATATTATTATCGCTGATGGATGTACAGAGGATCGTGAAAGGAGACATCCCAGTCAGAAAGAAGCGTCGCGGCGCTTAGTTGGCCGAGCTCAAAGCGTCCCCGATCCGTTCCCAGCCCCCTAAATCTTCTCGGCGATGGTCAAGGGAGCTTTGAATTTCGAAGGAAGACCGGTCGGCCTCGGTAACGCCGCAAGGTTCCTCTCCCGGGAATCTTGACCGACCATCTTTGTGACAACTCGGTACGAAGACTTCCTCTTGATCCTCCTCGTTGGAAGGGAACATGAGTTGCTTGGGAAGAGATAGGGCAGGACGTCTAGGAGCAGTAGCTTGAGGAGGGAAATCCATCCAAAGCTTTCCAAGAATGTTGGAGCGATAAACTCCTGTCGGAGCTCGGTGGTATCTCTTGCCGGCAGTAGCAGCTCCAGGAGGCGCAGGGCATCGCGCCAAACCAGTTTTAAATGCGCTCTTAAATTTCACCAACTTGCGACGAGCCGTAAACCATCTCGGCGGCTCTACCGGGTTAGGCTGCTGCTCTTGTCGTATTTGGCTGAGCGAAGTACCCGCAGAGTTCCTGCGATGGGATCTGCCAGCGGATCCTTCGTTCGTACCACCCGTCGTCCTACGGATTACGTATCATCCTAATCCAGATACCAGATTCGATCTCTCTCACTCTCTCTCTCTCTCTCTCTCTCTCTCTCTCTCTCTCTCTCTCTCTCTCTCTCTCTCTCCTCCCTCTATCGTGCTTGCATTGTCCCCCGCGCACTGCGATTTCCCTTTATTTCGTCTCTTCGTCTTCGCTACACGGACGTTCCGCCTCTGGATATCGCTCGCGAGTCGACCGAGTCCTCTTCAATCAATGGACGCGTCGCGGTCAACCTTGGTAACGTTTCCTCGTAAAAGGTCCCATGAAAAATGGCTCGCGATATTAGGCGTATAGAGTCACGGGGATGATAACTGATTTATTCGAATCGGCAGGAATATGAATTCTTCGCTCTTGGATTTCTGATTTTATGGGATTTGTTAATATTTGTGATCAATGCACGGTATTTGGAGGTAGATCAGTTTGATCTGCCAGGTTGTTCTAACGTGAAACATATTAATTTTCAAATATATCATTGGTTATAATTGTAACTAGGAACAGATCAACCACAAATAAGGCACTCTGTAATTTCAGTAAAGGTAAAATGATAATCTAAAGTGGATCGTTTCGGTGGGCCTGATTATCCTAGCGAGGGATGCATTGATTTTCAAATCGACAGCGTTACGCGCTTAGGGGATGCTTGCGATTGCCACAGTTAGGCGACTCGAAACGTATAGGCGGCCGACGTTGTTCAATCACGCGGATTAAGTTGTCTCGTCGTCTCAACGATAGGGCACGGTGAGACGCGGGCAGATTTAACAAGAAGGGATACAATCTCAATTTATCGCTGCCGTGAAGTCTACCGGTTATGAAGCGCGGCGTAATGAAATTCTCCCACGTAAGTATATAAGGTCTATGTGGGATAGGTCTCGTGTGAGAGTGCGGTCTACATCTTAATGCCACAGCCCCATAACAATAACCACCACGAAATGGGCAAGTAGCCTCAGCGGCAATAACACCGTCTGGGTTCTCCGTGCAACACAGAGCATCACCGTACATATACCGGCCCTCTTGGATATCTCGAAGCAATTACCGACTAAGAGACTGGAGCCTCGTTAAGGTAATAGTGTCCATTATCTCGAGGCATAAGGGAAGAAGCAAACCAGACCTCGAACACACGGGACGAAAATAATCAGCGTCTTCTTCGCGAGTGATAAGACGTTTCCATCTTCCTTCTGGGTCGAACTTCTTTCCCCTTGGTTGATCGCTTGGGGAATACATTTAGGAATTCACGGTGGACGCAACAGCTTCTCCCGTTACTATCTCGACTATACTATCTCGAGATCTAATCTATTTATCGATTTCTGCTTAAGGAAGTCGTTCACCTATGTACGTACGTCCTGTCGTCCGCTTCTAATTTCGGGAAGGAAGATTTCATTTCGTGTGGCATCCTCTTTTATTTGCTTCCCGAGAAATTACGAAGTATGATTTGGCGAACTATAACAGGGATTGAAATAAGTTTCTAAACGACTGGAGTTTTTCTGAACTATTGGAAGAATTTACCAGATAATGCGTAAAATCATTACTTCGCTATTTTGACCAGTAGCAATTTTTAATTCTTCCAACATCTCACAAAAATTCATATTATTTGGTCCACAATTTTAAACAAATTATTCTTCGTAAATGTTGCGTGAGTACTGTTGTCCACCACTGTATATTTATCGTTTAAGAAAGGATCTGTTCCTGTAGGATATTTACGGAAAGAAATGTAATCCTTATTTGTTTGAAGATCGTACCCATGGAACAAATATTCCAGAGTTTGTATGATGATCGTTCCATGCAAACAAGTTGTTTTAGAATACGATTTAAAAGAGGTTGTATGGGAGAAACAAACGAAACAAACAAAAAAAGTTACGAACTGTGCAGTATGCATAGTAAATGCGTAAAGAATTGTTTGAAAAGTCTGTACACTTGCTACCACAAAATATACTACTGTTCCGAAATTAATAAAGAAAGAAAGAGATTTCTAACAATAAGTGGCTCCGGTTTCTTCCAGCGGACACAGAAAATTTTCCATTCCGCACAAAGGTCCGCAATCCGGCATCAAGATCTACTGTCCCGACGATAAAAATTACGACGTTTTTGCGCGATCATCCACTCGTCCGTCAAAGTATTGTGCGACGAACAAAGTGTTTACCGATATATATAATTTCCCGCAAACGGCGATCCTGAATGGAGTCCATTTTTCATCCCGTATTACTCAACAGCAATTCCTTTACTCCAACTTTTCACTGTCGCCTTTGTCCAGCTCGATATCCCTTACATTGTCATCGTACGATCCCCCTGGCGTCTTCAATGGGAACAACCGCTATCGTACCGCATCCATGACAGGGGCGATCGTTCACGCATTATCATAATCGCGATTGAGCGAAATTCAATGAGGCGGATGGGGCCCTAGATTCCGTTCATGGCACCAACTCCGGTGCCGTTTAGCTCGGGGCGATAGAAACAGGAATTGCGACCGAGTCGCAGTTCGTGCATAGACGCCCCCGTCTAGGTCAGGGTTTGCAAAATGTCGTCATTGGCGATTCTGTCTTTGTTGTTGTAGCCGGCGTCGTTCTTGTTCTCGTGCCTGCGATGCCTCCGGTTGCAGTTACAAGTTTAGAGTGCAATCGAGCAAACTGATACCGAATAGATCGCGCGCGTCTTTTGAAAACGGTGTCTCGGCTGTTAGTACGCGAACCCAGACAGGTGTCGCAATTTGAAAAGTCACAGCCCCGAATCTGCAACCCCGGCTCGCCTCTTATGCGAAGTGGATATTCGTGCGGATGACTGGCAAGGTGGAGGAGCCTGCTGCAGAATAACGGAACCGCCGCTTGAGTTATAGGTGCCCATGCTTCCAAAGGACTAGGTAATTAAATAGAAACCAAGTTTTTAGAGGAGGATATAAGGGGCCGTAGCCACGGCACAAATGAGAGGAGCAGATGTAGAGCGGGTTGTTATTCATGAATTTCTTGATTAGCACGGCCCGGCTCACGCATCAAAAATTAAACCCGTCTCGCTGTGTACGTGGTTTCGAGATCTTTTTGTTCCCTCGATCTTATTACACCGAGACGCGGCGCTTTTTCACGACCCGTTAGACGGAGAAATGTCTCCGAGCTTTGAGACACTCTTCTCTGCGAATTTCTCGGTGAACATTTCTGCTTGCCTTTCGAGGCAATCGAGGAATGAAGAATTAATCTTTGCGAATCAAGTAAAACGGTTTGATTCGTTTACGAATATGTAATTTCTTTTTGACACATTTTACGATTTACTTATTACTGCATTTAAGATGGACGGACGAAAGTCGTGATATTTTCAAGTGATTAAAATGTTTATCATTAGAATCGCGCGTACCTTGCATAATCTCGAGAAAGGTCGAAGCAGAACGAAGAACTAGTACGCGAGCCTGCAATTGATGCAGTTGTTGGTAGCACCGGCGACGGGGCCTGCAGAAGAAAAAGATCGGGTAGCGCAGCAGCGCCGAGGAACCGACAAGAGACAAGGCTGAGAGGAAGAGTAATAGGAGAAGACCGGAAGAGAGGAGAGCATCCACGAACAGGAGAGACCGTAGCACTCACCTTTTTTTCCTGTCGGTGAGACGAAAACGCCGAGAAGGGAGACGTATCGAGATACAGAAAAAATGAAGGGGAAAAGGATTGGAGGAAGGAGCGAGAGACATCGGTGGCAACAAATAGGGAAGAGAGTGAAAGAAGCATAGAACGTGGCAGAGAGAAAGAGAGAAAGACAACGAAAAGGAGGAGAAGGTAGGGTGGCTGTTGCTGTTGCGACCGCGGCATTACCTCCGCACCATTAACTCACAAAACTTTCCGCTTGAATCTTGTTCTCGACTCGACTCGTCCTCCCCTTTCTCCTTGCTCCTCTGCTCAAGCTCTCCCCTCGGCCACCGCTGCTGTAAGACCAAAAAGATCCCCCATACTTTGCAAGTGCTACCAAACCACTGGACCAACGCGAACCACCGCCACTCAGGATCATGTATCTGACTCCATTTGGAAGTTATCAACATAAATAGTGGCTCTGTAAACGAGCACGGTTCAGCATGCAGGCGTCGGTATGTTTTATGCCCGCTGCCATTAACATCACGCCAGTGGAGCCGCAATCGCGAGTCTGGACCTCCCACGGACACATAACCGATGCCGAGCGTGGATCTTGTAGACACGCATACATTAACCAACTTTTACAAGTTTCAGCTGGTCTGCAGAAAGAAACGACGTTCGCCGAAGCACTTGTTACACGGCCGATTACAGCTGTCTTTTAGAGCGACTTAACACTTGCCCAATTAGCAAGTTATTAATTACGGATTTAACGTAAATCCCGGAAAATATCAATGACTTTAAATGTTAATATTAAGAGATATATTGAATAACATCGCGAACCGTCAGGGGCCAAGTAAGTTAATATCATAGGCGAGTGTGTAGGAGCAGATTATGCAGATTGAGGGACGAAAATAATGATTATGAATCGAAGTGGCGTAGCATAATCCAACGGTGATCGATAGAGGCTAGCTCGACGATACAGATAGTCGACCGGCTTGAAGATCGTCGTCGTGCTTCGAATAATCCAACGCCTACCTCTCTGCTCCCTTCGGATATGAGTTTCGAGGAGGTACTCCTTTTTCCCTTTTTCTCTCTTTCCTCTTTCCCATCCTTTATTTGTGTCTTCTGTTCGCCGTCTCTTTCCCACCCTGTCTAGGATTTTCATTTCCTTTCCTTTTCTCCGTCCTTCGTAGTTAGGAAAGACCCGGGGCCTATGTTTATACATAGCTCTCTCGGTTCGGTTCAGTTCGGTTCGGTCCCTACATTCTCTCTCCTATCTTCTTTTACCAGCCGCAAGTAGAAGACGATCCTCAGAGGGCTGCCAGCTACCCCGGGGTTAATCAACCATATGGAGCGTGATTATATTAGCGGGATTTTATCGAATTTTCTCATAACGGAGTTATCCGTGTTCGTGGATCCGCAGGGCTTTTCCAGGTTATTGGAATTTCCACCTTCAAACGGCTGCGTGCATGCAGCGTCTCGTGATTACGTCTTCTACCACGGGTCAGGAATACAAATACGAACGCCGGGGAAGTATCAGCGAACCAAAGAAACGGTCAATCGTTTGACATCCAAAGCGAGGAAGATGCTTCTGCGTCCTCTGATGTCGGTTTATTTAGAAAAATCTTTTCCCATTTTACAGCTGAGCGAGTTCTCCTAGTATCGGACACATAAAGTCGTTTTGAAATATATATAAAAATATGCATGTACTTTAGACTGCTTCGCATTAAATAGTGTCAAGAATCTCAAGTATTCGATTAAACTATCGCTACTCCAGCAAATATAAATTGTAAAAATTTTGTAGTTGTTTTTTTGATAAGATACAGTGATCTTTAGAAATTTCAAAATGCAAATAACAGAGGTCTCTAACAGAGCTAAATTGTATCGGGTTGGCAAGAAAGTAATTTCGGTATTTTGAGGTGAAATAAAACCGAATTTCTGTATTGAAGCGATGAACTTTGATCAATAAAATATTTTCTTATTTATTCTTTTCGGCAAAAGATCATCGAACAGAAGGGAAAATATCTTATTCGTTAAAGTTCATTGCTTGGATAAAAAAATTGAGCTTTATTTCACCTTAACCGAAATTACTTTCTTGCCAATCCAATATTTTTAATTTAGTGAATTCATTTATAGAGGAGTTTATTTAACCTCAGGCTCTTTAAAAATATGAGCTACCAATTTACATAATGAAATCGACTCGTTATTTATTGAAATCGTATATTTATTATCTATTTTTAGGTGTATTGTATGTTCGTAATATTTGTTGCAATCTCCCTTGAACACCGTGCACCGACAGATACTGAAATATGGTGCATGGATGATCCACATAGTGGCGGCACCGAAATTGAAAAATAAGTTTACGGCGGTTATATGCGGGTAGTTTCTCCGCATTTAGGAGTCATCAACCTTTATCATACCCGCCCCGTCATAAAGATGCTCTGCCGTGTACCTTTGTAGGGAGAGATGAACCTCAACGAGAATCCGGTACCATTCAATTCCTATTTCGTTTTGTTAGGTTTTGAATACCGCTTCCGGCGATAAGAGGAGAAGACGAATCTAATCTTGAAAGACGACGTTGAACGGTTCTCATAGCCTCGTTCAATGACAAGGCCTTTCTAGAAGTCTTTGCTGAACACAACTTTCAATATTACATTAACTGAAAATATTTGTAATATCATTTTAGCCACGAAGAAAATCGTATGACAAGGGGTTAATAATTTTAATGTGTCGGAAACAATGTGCCACTACTTCTTCCAATGTCGTCACTAGACTGCGGATCTTTATGCAAAATAAAAATTGTCACCTAAACAGCAACAAACTGGAGTGGTATAGAAAATTATTTTTCTTTTCATTATGTTTCATAGGGTGAAAATAATACAATATTATATTTCTGAATTTTTCTAATGTCTGTTTAAATTACGTCTACTGATTTCGTCATAAATGCATAAAATCCGCAGTCTAGTCTAGTCTACCACGCATAAAATTCAGTATGGCGTAACTGCAAAAACCTTCTAGTGGATGACTCAAAGTTCAACGTGACCGCTCCAGGCTTAATAGATACAACAAGTAGATAGTCTAATAGTCGTATATCGCGCGGCGCATGATTAGAAAATGTTGCGAAACACTCGAGGGTTGCATTTGATACGATCATAATCCAGAAACACGCGGTGGCCGCAGCCACCTCACCTGTAATTACACGTGGCTATTAATTTCATTAAAATGCTTTCAAGAAGAGATTCGGCTGCATTTCGAATATTACGTACCGGTCACATGCACGATGCCTACATAGATACGCGGAACGGTTCCATTATGGCGATACTTATCCGGCTGTTTTGTCCATCTTCCTGAGGGTTTGCCCGGGACTCGATGGCAAGTAACTTCCACGCGATACGCGGCTGTGTGTGTTTGTGCCTCGAATTTGCTCGCACGCGTGTTAATATCTCGAGGGAGGTTGCGAACGGATATCCAGGTTAACTGGCGCAAGGTTGGCATAAGGTATACCGGATATAGTTTCCGACACGACTGCGAACGGCGGGAGCATATGAGAATCTCGCGGCGGACCACGGAAACCGAGCTGCGAACCTCGATGGTGCACTTACCTGCTGGCCACTCGCAGCCATTATGTCTCTAATTATTTTACCAACTGAAAATATTGTCCTCTTTTCTCAACAGTCTTTTCCTCGCTCCGTCCACAGTCCTCGACAAAATGATAGCACTTGCGTGCTATCTTCACAATTTAATTCCATAGAACATAATGTGCCATTTTGTCTGACGTTCCAACTAGGTGTCGATGGTAAATAAATGGACAATGGTTAGGTCGCTATTACAGTCCGTCTTATAATTGATAGTACACAATTGAATAAGTTATTCTGTTTTAAAGTGTGTGCCATTAATTATGAGTAGACTGTATGTTAGTTTACGGACCCCATGGCGTCTCTGAGACGTCATTTTAAGGCAAAGGGTTAATTTCTCGAGGAGCACATAGAATGAAATTAAAGAAGCACACATGTGCTATTTTGTATCTCGATCTCATGAATAAATCACCACTCCTCAACGTACACAATAGCCCTCTTTGGTTAGCGGGCGTGTGTATCAGACAACAGACACAAGAGTCGGTATTCTCGATGCTCTGCTCTCCCTCATCTGCGGTTACTGTTCAAGCCAGGCCGCTGGAAAACGGGAACAGCGGCCAATTAACAATGCGAACATGACACCCGTGATTTTGACCGGCCTCTCCACCCACAACTGAAGCCGCCTAGAGGCTTCTCTCCGTTGCGTATATTTAAATTCCATTATTCATAATGCATGAGGAGTCAGAGTCTGGGACGATGGGCTGGGGCTGGGCTGGGCTGGCTGGCTCTGCGCTTTTTTCCACTGCGGAAAGTCCCGGTCGAATTAAACAGCCGCCTCGCGGATCTCTGCAGGCACTGTTTTTTGTCTAGCCCTTCCCACCCATCCGCTTACCCCTGTCAGCTACCCCGTTATGTCACTAAAACGGGGGATCACCGCGGTGTTTTGCCGCACAGGTGGGGGGGGGGGGGGGTGGTTCAGCGTGCGGGCTCTTCACGAAAATTCCCGTGTTTTACCTGCGCCGCTTTTTCCTTTCGGTCCGCACGCCCCCCGCGATCATTGTACGCAGGTAAAGCGGCGCGCGAGCGAGCGGCGCGGTGCGGCGTTTTCGTGCAATGCCCGTGCCGTAGCTTCAAGGCAAATTCAAACGTAGATATTTATTCTTCAGAGGAAAAACGGAGCCGCGGCTCTGCGCACGGCTGCGGTATGCTGAAATTTGTGTGACGGAACGTGGAATCATCGACGCGGAAGCAGTACACCCAAAAACGCATCCTTCTTTTTGCCCACCGCGGAAAAGAACAACGCCCGTGCGCCGCGTACGAACGAACGTAATAAATTATTTAACGGTTACAACAGTACTGGAGATTAACCCCTTGCCTTACAATATCCTGTCCGACACGTGATGAAGATTCTGAATACATTCTGATAAAAATGTATGTTAATAATCTCCTTTAAACCGAAATAAAATTCTATTTTGGTTTTGTTAATATACAGCTATTGGAGGACATATAGGCATACAATTTATATCAATATTCTCCTTTTTTAGAAAATTGTGATCTACAAGAAAAGTTCTAATTACTGAAACCATGAAATAAATCTTAAGGCAAGGGTTTAATTATATAGTGCATTTAAGAAAAGACATCTAATCTAATGACGAAACTTTCTTATTTTCAATTATTTTTGGATGAACATTTACCAACATGTGTGATTCAGTTGAATCTCGTCTGAATTTAGAAATTAAGCTTTATATGGGAAAATGTCATTCTAGATCTTCAACGAATTGTTCTTAATGTAAATTTACTCCTCCCTCAAATTCTACTAGGCTCTTCAAATTTTTATTGCTGCTCCACTGAGAATGATTTTGGAATAGTCTCGTATGAATTGACGCTTACTAAGTGGATCATTATTCCATAGTACAGTAGCTCCTCCCTATATTTGCTTCGCTCGAAATTGGCAACGTAATTATAGACAGAAGTGAACACGATTCTACAAACGCTTCATTTATTTACAGGTTTTATCTCGTTCCCTCATTACTATCTCATTCTTTCAGTGGAAGCGCAGAAATGAGGCCTGGTCGTTTGCTGAAGTTATAAATGTAATATAGCGAGGATGGCGGAACAATTACATGAAGAAGTTGAAGCACGTTTATACAAAGGAAATACTATTATACAGCTCGTTTATACAGACGGGGTCTGTATAGCTTTGACATTTACTTTCGAATGAAATAAAGTGATCTACCCACTGCCATGATAAATTCACGTTCTCGTTTCGTTTCAATTATTCAAGTGTGACTAATGTAACTGTCTTCCCTAATATTCGATTTTATTTCTGACATGAGGAAAATCCTGATGTTTGTTAACCTTCGACCTTAACCCTTTGCATTCGGTTGTCCCCTCTGAGGCATCATTAAAAATTGCTGTTTCATTATTCAAGATATTGTTTACATTATTAAATTATATTACTAAACATTTAGGTATTGTATGAGATATTATACCAATTTCATATCCATTTTCAAAAATCATAGGGAATGGAAATATTCTAGATCGGAAGAAATGTTTAATTTTCCAGTTAAAATAGCTCCGAGTGCAAAGGGTTAAAAATAATATTTAAGCCTTAAAATATATTTTTACGTAATTAACATTGTAAACCTAAAATATTGGCTGGGCTTTATTTAATTAAATCTTAAATTTCTGTATTCATTCGTACTGAAAAAGTAATTCAGACAAAATAGAATAGAACATCATATTCCACATTCCTTTACGAATATACTCAAAAATGTATAAAAACCTGTGCTCTAATCATGATCATTATCTTTCTCTATTGCACTTCGAGCTACACATCGCAATTAGTAGAGCTAATCAAAAGTGCTGGTGCAGTTACAGCAGGATAGATTTTTAAAATACAAGGTTTCATTTCGCAGCGTTTTGGAGACGTTAATACACGAGAAATTTCATTAAGCATTTATCCCACGCGGAGCGTAATCGTTCCAAGGGGATTACCAGCGATCGAATATATTTCCAATCTCGATTCAAGCAGACTACGCGGAATATGAGGTAAAAATACATAGAAACGGCACGCGGAACGTTCGGGCGATAGGGTTTTTAATCGAAAGTGGGATATAACATTACGAGATAATATGCCATTATCGGGTAGTTATGTTGGATTCTTCCGAGGAATCTTCGCGTGATCATAGCGGGCGATTCTTGGTGAACTGCCGAAATAACAATATAGCGACGGATGTGATGAGAAACCGATAGTATCGCGGCGCAGCAGGCGTGAAGGATCATCGTAAATTTGGACTAGATTACCGGAGCTGTCGATATCGCCACTATCGAGAGACCATTATCTTTTTGCTTAGCTGGCGGTCTCCTCGCCGCACGCATAACTGTTTACCTCGCTTTTGATCAGTTTTATTCCTCCGGCAGAGGTCTTACAAAACGCGACACGTGCGCCTCCAAGCGAGAAAAGAGAATAGGATGTACGGTTTCAGTAGCAGCTGTCGCTTCTATTATTTTGTACTTTAGAAGGTGACGCCGCGCTGCGGCAAAGTTTTATTTAAATCATTTTCCTCGTCGTTTCTTCTGTCCCGAATGCGCTTAATGCCCTTCGAGAGACAGTTCCGTGTCTATTAGCCGCATTGTCCGCTGGATCCATTTTGGAGCAAACGAAGACTTAACCTCCGACGGTCTTTAGAATAATGTTTTTGAAATATTTCTTTGAAAAGTGGCGAACAGAGAGAAGCGAGAGCGACAGAGTATACGCGGTACACTTCGAAGTCGGTGGCAATTTAAAGCGTGTAATTAATACTTTTTCTCTGCTGTGTCTAAACCATATTTAATGTTCAGCGTGCTCGAGATTAAAATATAATGGGAATAATTCACGAGTGGCGACTGAATCTCTGCAGCGAATGTCTTTGAAAATTTTTGTTGACTTAGTGCTATTTATACTTTAATTTCTACATGCAGTTTTTGAAAAACGTCTCTTTGTACTTCGAATATATATTTTTCATTTACTGTGTGAGCGTCACCGCGAGTATAATTTGTTTTTAAACTGCGGCTTATATTCATTTAATCCATTTAAAAAATGCAATGTGAAATGTGAAATTGATATACTTTTATATACTATTTGTTAATAGTAGACACGTCACTAATTTATATTCTGTCTCGATGAAAAAAATTGTACATGTTACTGAAATATGTACAAACTTATCCCGAAATTTTACCTGCAAAAATATTAGAGTTTTTCGAAAACAAATTATATTGGAGACAATGGATGCATAAAAATGCGCTGTTTACATCAGAATGCTTCCTCAAATCATTCAAATCAATTTTCAATAACAACCACCCACTAAAAATCAGTCTCAATCATAAACTATGTACTTTCCTAAATAAATTTGTTAAGTTACAGCAGACTAACCATCAGACCGACACTACATCAATAAATAAAGCAAAGTGTCCTAGCCGGTGAGCTTTCTGACCTCGACAAAGCCGCGGGCACTTGGTTAAATTGGTCGAACAATCGGTCTGGAAGCTTTCTTAATAACGCACTAAGCGACAAAGCGTTCTGGCTATACGCGCACTTTCTTTTCCCGCGGTTTCCACACTTTACCTCGGAGAGTGAGAGAGAGGGAGAGCTTGCGCGCGCGCGGAGGCAGTATTGTAATGGAAAGCGCGCAGGTCCGACAAAGGCCTGCTTATAAACGACAAAAGCACTAGAGGCGTTTCTAGTTCGAGGATACTTTGGACACTCGTTATAGGAGATTACGTCACGGGACCATGGAGGCCAGAGTCCGGGAATATTGCAACGAATGAACTGACCTCTCCCAAGACGCTTGGGACTAGCTTGAATTCCAGTATGGGGAAGTCCACCGGGAAATGAGCCTCGACGCCCCCACTACTTCCAATTAAAAGTTACGCCGCTGTTGAACCAGAGTTAATGAAGGAAATAGAGAAACTACAGCACCGTCAGCTCGGTGCGCTCCCCCCTACCCTTCTGCCCACCCGACCCTTCACCGACGTCTCATGTTTCCGCTCATTGATTTCTTTTTTCTCCCTTTTCCTTCGACCCGGTGCCGTTCACTCTCGCTGTCTATTCCTTCCTCTCTTTTCCCTTGTCGCGCTGCTTATTTCGTGTGCCCCTCCCTCCCCCCCCCCCCCCCCCCCCCCCCCCCCCCCCCCTCTCTTCGTCCCCCCCCCCCCCCCCCCCCCCCCCCCCCCCCCGCTCCGTTCCGCGTCCTACGTTTCAACGGCGATGCAGATTGCACGACAGTCCCGAAATGAGACACCCGGACGAGACCCGAGGACGGGGGCGTTGAAACAAGTTTCTAGGGTGGAAACGAAGAAAAAGTTGCCCGAAAGCGAAATTGAAAGGTTGTATCGGGAGCGTCGATTGTAATTCTTCCCGGTGACTTCGATCTTCGTCTTCTTTTATCAGGTAAATAGCATCTGTCACTCGCAGCTTCGAAAATACGACTCGCGTCCCCGTGAAATTGAAGTCCCCAACTCGTTGTCTCAACGAGGAAACTTCGATTGCTGAGAGTGTACCCGACGACAACGATGAGACGCCTCCATTTCCTCTCTCTCTCTCTCTCTCTCTCTCTCTCTCTCTCTCTCTCTCTCTCTCTTGTCCGATTGCTTAACACCCGGGGACACCCTCACCGTCGCGGGATTTAATAGTCTGGCGATAAAGCTATTAATCTTTATTAATTTCTAATTAGAGAGTAAAAGTTTCAGCCGCTGGAAGAGCTGCGGAACTTTCCGCACGGAAGCCTGTAACCGACCGATCCCCGAACCACCCGCAGTGGCGCAGCCCTGTTTTCTTATAATTATGCTCGCGATTGTTTCTTCCGTTACAGTGGTAATTAATGTTTAATACACCTTGGGAAATCCGGCCCGCCAGAAAACACGTTTGTTGCGAAAATACCGTCGCGAACCCCTCGGCGCCCCGAGATATTGAAATGCTGGATCTCAGCCCTCTTCGGATTTTGTTGTAATTTAATCCCTAATTGCTCGCACTGGTAAATAAATATTTGTTTAAGTAAGTTGGACCTTTATTCGTGATTTAAAACAATAACCTTTGAGCGCTGAGATTGCAATGACCTTAGGCGAGTAATTAATGGAGGCAACTTGTAACATGCTAAAAATAAGACTGTCTTAACCCTCGGACAACGGACGATTTTTATAGCTATATAATTGGTAATGCTTAGGACCGTTCACAGCTCTAATTAATAATTTTTAAAAATTTACTTTTTATGATATCTCGTGTAAACGCGAGACATCAGTCTTTCCGATATCCTCAATGAAACAACTATGCAGTTAGTTTAATTGCCACAAATTGAGTACTTAAATGACAATTTGGATGTTCCCGGTCAAAAATGACTCCGGCACAGCATTCGGAGGGTTAATCATGTCTTGATCATTTAAAAATAATAAAACAATGTGACACTATTTTCCCCAAAGAGACTCCCCCCAAAAAAATTATTTAAAACTTTGCACAGAGGAACGACAGAGCGAAATGCGTTTCATTCTGATGGATTATCACCCGCCATCTTGTGAGTGGCGCCATTATTTCGTCGAGCTAGAGTTTCAGTTGCTTCCGGTTAAGAAAGTCTCCTACAGGTTTAAAACTTTCCCGACGTATATAGCTCCTTTTCGGTATGCGGTTTACGTGATCCGCTATAGCACTTTCTCTCGAGAGCATTCTAGCTCGTTATAGCGAAACTAAGCCACTGATTTCTATTTGCTTTAATACGCTGACACTCCCAGCAGATTTCCATCCGTTTGACAAATTTGGAAGGTACGAAACAGACAATGGTCCGGGAGTCTGGTTACCGTGAAAGAAGACCTATTGTCGTTTCTCAGTTTTGTTTACCTTCGTCCAATTGTGGTGGCATCCTCGCATCAAATCTTACGGGCAAACCCCGGCCTTTGTTGCTGCTGTTGTCTGCTCAAGTCTCGCGTGGTCGACGAAGTTTTCACGCTGCGGTACATTCGGTTACTTTATATCTGTGCTGAACAAACGTTTCATTTGCTCAGAGGAATTATTTTCCAATGGTTTTGTTACGGTCGTTTTGCTGGTGCATGTCCTGCGACAATATTAATACGGAAAATGAAAAATATAAAATGAGAATATAGAAAAAGTGTTGAATATATCATTGAAAAATGGTGTGCATAATCTGAATATGAGGAATATGAGAGCTATCGAATATACCAGAAATCATAGATATTTTTATGCGATTAATGAGTACGTGTGGTATATCCACTCTACAAAGACTGTCACAAAAATTTTTTATATGTAATATATAATTAATGCGATTAACTGTAAAATGATAGATAGATAAATGATAGTATAATAGACATGTTATAATAAGAGACATGTGATTAAAGACAAATCCTAATTAACGAGGAATAAGCTGATTTAAAGTTGAAACTTCCAAGGTCATCGCGAGACTAATTTGCAGAGCCCGATTTGCGTCAGTATAATTAGGGAAGTGGGTCAGATGATAATCGAAATCTATCTATGTAAGGGCACTTCAGTGGTTCGAAGGTCTTTGCAGATGTAGATTTGTGTAGAACGTAGATATTTCAAATTGTTTCCCAATACTGTTACATAAATGTATTTACGTTAACGAAACTGGGCCACATTCTCGAACTATTGGAATTTTAAATGTTAAAAGCACGGTCATCGAAAAATTAAAAAAATTAAAAAATCCGCTACCTAAACATGCTAATCATACATAAATTAAATTCCCATGTATATTCCCTGGGAAAATGAAATATTCATCAGTAGAGATAAATACCTAACTTGTTGAAGACAACAGAATTGTTTAGTAACAACTATGATACAACGTTAAAATGTTATTTTAATATGAAAGGCAGACAAAAATTACCGTTCCACATATCCATCAATGATAAATTGTCTGCGTGATTCGATATTCATTCCGAGTATCTTTAATATTAATACCGATAATGGCCAACGCATAATTGATGTTCTAAATGCGCCAGGCTATGTAGGGTTACCGATGTAAATGAAAAGAGACGTGATTTTACATAATAGTATAAAGTAAGAATAAAAATGACTGTTATAAGTTTCGTTTTTTAGTCGTGTTTGGAAAAACGGATGAGACTGCAGCTAGCTGAAATACGCAAGCAGCCGATCGCTGTCATTCATAAAGCAGAACAAAAGAAGCCCATACTAACCGTAAAAAATCAATGTAAACCAAAAACCCGCCTCGTAGGAACCGTGAATATTTCGACAGTAGATATTTGGCGTTGCTACGGAATTTTGCAACACTTTGTAAAGAATTGTAGCTAAATTCTTTCGCGATACTCGTACTGTATCGGAAAACCCTTTGTACCGGATTTTCGGATAGAGAGCGAGTATCTAGCAGAATATATATTCGCACACACACAACGAGTGTCTATCAAAAGTTCGCGTATACACGGCGGGTATCCGCCAAACAACTTCCGCCACAGTAACTTGAAACAAAACGGGGGAAGAAACTAAGAAATTACAGCAGCAACATTTCTCAAATACAATAACTATTGTGTATCTTGGAATGGATATCAATGTTGCAGCATGATCGCGAATGAAAAGCTCGTCAAAAGAAAACATTTCTCGAAACTACGCAATCTTTCAAAATTGATGAATTTTTTTAAATATTTAGTGGAAAACTTCATTAAATATTGACATTGTAATTAAACTTTGAAAAAAGAACGTACTGAACAGTAGACAGGGATTTGTTGCGAAATTATGGAGTTGCAAAAATTTGTATGGGCGTGAAACTTTGTGCGCATGTCAAGCGTTATCAATGTATGATTTTTCCTTTATTAAAATCAATAAGGGAAGTTTAGTTTACTTTCTATTTCTTGCAATCGATGCAGACAATTTTTATCTTGCATAAAGATCTGTAGTCTAATAATAATTATTAAAGACAGGAAGGACCAATTTCCAATTCGGTTTCTACTTCTTGCAACAGCTGCAGAAAATTGTTTTGCATGAAGATTCGCAGTCTAATCGTGACAAATCGAGATTTTCGGTTAGGGTGACTTTGGTTAGAAGGCTAGCCAGTCGATCTATCTCGATTTCGTGTGTTTTAGTCTTCCTCTGGATCCCTCTTTTTCCTAGAATCCTACAATTTGGCGGCTTAGTTGGGATGGGGTGGAACACCGATCATAGAAGGTAACGACGACGACGAAGACAGACGACGAGCGAAATATTTGCGAGGTGCGCGCGCATGTCGGAAGGGGGAATAGTGATAAAGGGAGATAGCAGAGGTGATAGTGTCCCTGAAAGAGATACCAAGGTGCGAGGGAAGCGCTGAGTGGGCGAAGACGCAAAGACAATGTGAGCTGTGACAGCCACGCGAGGGCGAATGTCATTGCAGGATGGTCGAGCTCGAAATTAGGACCCCTTATAACCTTGAACATGAAAAGACGAAGTGGAGCAACTGATAATACTTATCTTCAACGTTACTATTGAAAAAATATTTGAATGATTCTTTGGAAGCTATCGTGAAAATATAGAGAAAAGAATAAGCCATTTCTCTTAAAGATTCAACACCGAAAATGTCAAAAGCACATGTATAAGAACCCGTTTTATTTACATTTTTCACATACTCGACAAAGGAGTGCAAAGGGTTAACCCTTAGCAGTCGAGGGGTAACTGAGAGTCACCACTAAAATTGTTGTACCATTATTCACAATATTGTTTACATTATTATGTTGGTATCCAATCAATTACTACACATTTAATTATTGTACAATATTATATCGATAAAATGAAAAAAATCATATACAATGAAATTATTCTAGATCGGAAGAAATGTTTAATTTTCAAGATAAAATAGTTCCGACTGCAAAGTGTTAATAAGACGTAAACAAGAAAAATTAAAAACTCAAGATCTGTCGTTTTACGATAATAATACTATTCTTCCATACTGATCCAACTACTGCCTGCAAATTTCATAGTTTTGACATTTCTACATATAGGATAGCACTTCTCCAGGAATTATAAATAATGGCCGGAGCGGAGTCGCTGCCTACTTCGCGGGTAGAACCGGCGGCCGTAGATGCTGAAAGAAAATCGCTAATACCCCGTCGTCGGAGTTAATGAACGGAAAAGGGAGGCCTCTCTGGCTTGCACGAATTGCTGCGTTCCATTTCCAGGACGTTCATTACCAGAAAATATCGTGAAACGATTTAACGGAAGCCGCAGCAATACGGACATTAGGAGAGGATGAAATTAAAGAAGGCTTTGATGGAATACCGGCGGAGCGGCGTTTCAGATGTCTCGAGTAATTCTACGCGAAAATTATTGAGGTTGCGAATAAACTGGACGAATTTCACGTTAAAAGACGAAATTCCGGTGGAGTGCTCTCGATGCACGAGTAATCCAGATGGGAGAAAAGATTGAAGTTTCTCGAGCGGGATCGCCGAATGGGAATTGAGAGAAAAGGAGACGCAACGGGGAGAAGGGAGAGAGAGAGAGAGAGAGAGAGAGAGAGAGAAAGAGGGAGGGTAGAAAAGCGGAGAGAGCCACGGAGAAGGAAAGAAGCGAAGGATATTGGTAAACACCGTACACTCGCCTCGTTCCCTCCGTTCTGCGCCACGGTCTCCGCGAAGGATTATTCCATAATCCAAATACTATAAATACCAGACCAGGGCTGCTGGCTCTCGGAGCTCATCCCTTTGAATAAGAGCCTTAAATAAATAGAGTACGAATGATAAGAAAGGCTTCTCTGTTGTGTATTTTGCACGCTCATAAACGTCTTTCGAGATCACTGATAATACTCCACTGGTTTCTGTTCTGTACAAACCTCCCACCCCCGACGATGTCTTCGGGAATTTGATAAATAAATTGAATCATGGCGAGTGTATCGCCTGGGTTAGATCAGGGATTTCAATCTCTCCCTTTTGACTGCCATTACTTCCGTACATAGGCGCGCGAATCGATCACCCACGGAACTTCGAAACGTCGTAATCCATTTCGATCCTGTCGAAGGACGAAATATCCCTCCTCGTTTGGAACTTGATACTGGCCCATGGAATTCATTTTCCCGCTCCTTCCATTACTCAGCTTTGTTTCACCAATATTACGGCTGACTTTTGCGCGCAGTTTCCACTGTCACGTGCAGATGAAAATCGATCAGCCATCGGAAACTAGGCCGTCGTCCGCCTCCATTAGTTACTTTTTATTTTTTGTGTGTGTGTTTTTTTATTTCGTTCGATCCTTCCTTCTATATTTTTTTAATTTTTTTTCGGTTCAATTCGTCTTGCAGCTCGCACGCGCGAGAAACCCGAACCATTATTTAACGGGGAACTTTTTAAATCCGCGCGTTAAACGGTTTTGCCGATTCAAATCAGTGTAATTACAACTTACGATTCCCACGAGTGCTCCCCCTTTTTCATCAAGTGCCTCCAATGCCCGGAAAATGGAAAAATAACGAGGACCGCGACATAGTGAAAGCACGGTTAAGTCTGCTTGAACACGTTATTGTTTAACGAGAATTTAATCGTCCCGGGAACGTTGTTAACGACAAAACGACTATTCGAGTGACATGAACTAGATTCGAATTCGAAATTTCCTTTTTTTAATTAGATTTGTTAGCTCCTAATGCTCGGCGGGAACCCTTAATTATTTCAAAACCTATAAGTTTGCTTAAATAAAAATATTTAATTAATTTAAATTAATTTAATTAATAATTTAAAAAATAGTTTAAAATATTCGATATTATTACATTGTCAAAAAATCCAATATCTTTTTATACTATATATATACCTCACTTCCATAAAGTAATTACTTTATGTTATTTATAAAAAATAACAAACTGATCTTGTGCAAACAATTTTATTGTCTAAAAACTAAAAGTACGTCAATTAAAATAAATCTATATTCCTCGTCGACAAAGGTAGACCGCGTGTCTCACAAATGACTCTGCAGAAATTGAATGAACTGGGCTATGAGACCTTACTTCACTCAGTTCATTCCACAGGCCTCTTTCCAACTGATTACTACCCCCTTTAAGCATCTCGACAAGTACTTGGGAAAGAAGATTTTCAATAACCAAGAACCGGCTAAAACGCTTTCGAAGATTCCATCTGCTCCTGGACTTCAGAACTCAATAGTACCGAAATAGACCTGTTTCTTGTTCGAAAAACGTGTAGATGCTGATAAACACTTCACGAACACCTCAACATATATTTGTAATTTTTGTTATTATATAGAAAACAGTTCCAAAAGACAAAGTTATATTACTAGACTGCGGATCTTTATGCAAAATAAAAAATGTCAGCATCGATTACAAGAAATAGAAACTAAATTGAATGTTATTTCTTCCATTAATGATTTTAATAGAGGAGAAATCATATATTGACATCTTCAATTTTAAAAATTTTCCAACAATTTTCAATTTCATCTACTCAATTTTGCTATGAATGCATAAAGATCCGCAGTCTATATATTACTTCAAGAAGCACATGTACAGGTTGTATAAAAAGTAATGGTCATCCGTCCTAGGATGAATCTACACCTCTGGATAGGTGGGCATTTGTAAGAGAATTTGTCAGAGCCATTTTTATATGTACATAAGAGTACTAATCCTACATTATAAAATACTAATGAAAAGTATAGGGACTTACAAATTTTTCAGAATCTTCTGTTCCTCCGTCGGATCCACAACACACTGCCATTTACGCGAATATGTCTTGATAACTCTGAAGCGGGAAATACCACACTTCTACACAATCACTAAACAGTACGCAACACATTTTCCGAAATCGTGACAGCGAATGAGAAGTTACGCTGGCCACGATCAAAATAGTACTGCGATTGTGACCTCGGTTTTTTCGTGAATGGTTAAGGGAGGATTTAGGTGGGGAAATATAGCGTTTGTTAATTGGACGCGGGTGTGTCGGAAGAACTTTAGGTTGCGGAGTGGGAAACTCTCAAGGAAATTCCTTCTCGTATTATCTTCGGTGTATGGTCGCTTCGATTGGTCTGTCGCACGTGTTATCCATCTGTCGGGGTTGGAATTGTCAGAGCGCGGTGATTATAAAATAATCGGCCAGTTCGGAGTCGATTCGCATGCGTTTTTCTTCAGGTATATCGCCAGGTAGTCGAGTCTTTGTGCTCAGCAATACAGTAAACCCTCTACAAAAAGATCGTACCCGATAAACGCAAAAAAATATCCCCTCGACTGTAGTAATCTGATCTCGGCTCGGGTATATCGGTGTGAACCACTACTAATGCGACGCGAGAGTCGCAGTCGTCGGCACAGTTCAAAGGCGCGTCCTCACAATGTAATACCAATATAAAATGTTTTTTATTATTACTTATTTTTTTATGAAACTTTTACCGATATATTTGTGGCATTTTTCTGATTAAAATAAGACCAAACACGATATAATTTCAATTGTATTTAGTGGTTTAATTGACGATGAACGTTTCGGGCGCAAGGAAGGACAGCGTATGGAAAAGAAAGAGACGCAGAGAGTCGCAGTCGCATCGCTCTCTCTCTACACGCGCTATCCTTCTTTATATTCGGCTCGGTCTTTGAAGCTCAAAAAACTAGTGTTCGTCTACAATAAATGCAAACGAATCTCGCTTTGATCAAATGATCTTTTTTTACAAATGTCCACCGATCCAGAGATCTAGACTCACCCCTAGGACAGATGACCATTACTTTTTATGCACCCTGTACTGACAGGACTTTCATCAAATTCGCAGTCTAATCAGTAGACTGCGGATCTTTATGCATTTATGAAGAAATTGGTTGGATGAGGTATAAAACAGGGAAAGGATTAGAAAAATTTAAGAATATTGTGATGTTGTTTTTAGTGTAACAATGACATTAAGGGATAAAATCAATTTTTATTTTACTCCTGCTGCTCACAATCAATGGAGAACATTTTTATTTTGCATAAAGACCCGCAGTCTACTAATCAGGCACAATAAAATTCCACTTGTTAACCAATAAAACGTGAACTTCCAAAAATGCAGCAACTCGTGAATTATTTCGAGCAATGCTTTCCCCATGTATATTTATTTACTGTTTCGCGTGCGTGGAACCGCATCAATTTACGAGGTCCCTAATCTCTTATCTTTAGGCCAATAAATACTGAGAGCAACCGAAACCGTCGGCGAAAGAATGTTCCAAGAGCTGTAAATATCCGTAATGTATGATCTCATATTTTGAAAAGCGGAACGAACGTTCCCTTCGACACGCCCCCGCTGTTCCTCCCTTTCTTCCCTTGCTCATTCATCGGACCGTTCGTTTTCGTACACGACACCCTCCTTTCTTGGCCCTGGCCTGGCGAGATGCTAGCAACACTTTAGCACGGAGCCAAGCAACCAAGAAAGTAGCCTTTGGCTCCGAACTGGATAATATAGGTGCTGATTGTGCCCGGCGTAATGTACTCAACCATGCTGATCCACGGCCTCTGCAAAGGGAACGAATTATTTAAAGCTCTTACCCCCATTCTTTGTCCACGTTCCCTATACTCTGGCTTCTCTAGCGGCTTATCGCTAATAATTTATGGCATCGGCAAACAATGGCTATAAGCAACCTACTCTCAGCGTTCAATCGGTCATCCGGTACAATTCGCCTCTCTGTTTGGGTACGAACCGCGATGGCGGCTCGGAATTTCTGCATATAATGTGCAACAAATGCACCGCTGTTGCGACAGCTCATAAATCTGGATGTATTATGTGTCAACGCAACTGAAGATTATTCATGATTTAACCGTGCCCTGTTGTTTTTTCCCTTCGGAAATTTATACGGTATCCCGGGGTATACAAAGTGGAAATTTGTTGGAAATAATATGGTATGACGAAACGTACATATCTATAGTCTGTCATTCATTTAAGCTTCAATTTATTACTTGTTTCGCAATTCTTTTAATCACTGATAAACGCGAAGAATTATTTCGGTTTTTGCAAGCAATCTTTTCAATTGCTTTTTGAGATCACTGTTTGAAATATCATTTTATTTCGACTCCGGAGAAAGAAATAGTAGGCAAAGGGTTAAACAAAATTGTAGACGCACCAATTTAACCCTTAACTGGGCGCGCCTATAAACTTACGTTAGTGGGCGCACGGGGTCTCCTGGGACCCCAATGTTTGTGGGGTATTTTCTGCCCATTTTCAAATAATTTCAACGATGAATGAAAATTTTAAAAACTAAGACAAATTTCATGATAAACATGAAGGAAACATCATTTTCGAGGATTACATGAAGTATGGAATTTGTGCCTTTAAAACCGGAAAAGTTATATACTATTTTATACCAAATTCGGCGTCAAATAGACCCCATGCGCCCAATTAAGGATTAAATATACTCTTGCATTTTGTACGAGTAACATTATATATTGTGATGAATGTAAAGCAATTTTCGAAGCATTTGAATTTGTAATACAAGTTTCGTAACGTATCGAATTAATCGGTATGAAAATTTTATGCATGAGAATTTTACTGATCTTCCCGGTGGGTCCGGTATCATTGGCTATCATCTCCGTGTATCAATCAGTACAAATATCTGCGTCGGACTGTAATTCGCCCAAGCTGCTGAGTACTATCGGTAATTCCGGAACGTGCGATGCATCGAATCTGTATGCACACACGTACCAGGGGCACTATGCAACTGCACAAATCTAGTTACAAGGTCGGTACGTATGGTATCCGCGATCCAGAGTTGGATTCGATGCAGAATTCAAATGGTCGGAAGCACCATGGTGGATATTTTTTTTCCATATGAAAGTCGCAAGTTCGTGCGCTACAAATACCAAACAGAAAAAACTTATTTCCGTGTACGGCCGGAATTTTTCTTTCTTTTTTCATTTTCGAACGTAGCTTCGATGTTACCGGAATTCAAAACCTGAATTATAAAAAGCCGAACCATATAAACGTTTATAAAAAATATATTAATGCTATCGGCGCACTGGTTCGATCAATTGTTATTTAAAAGCAACTTTGCAAATTACCACATTAACTTCAACGTTTCGATCTTAATTTAGATCATTTTCAAGAAATAATTGCGTCTGTACATTATTATATATTATGATATTATTGATATTATACTGATAGCATTAATATATTTCTTATTAACAACTCTACGATCGATATAAGGAAATATTTATCATATAAACGTTTGTATAGATTACGGATTTTTTAAAACTAAAATTTTTTAAACCTCTGCACTTCGCCTCGTGATTTGCAGATGATCGTGACATGCAAATAAAAATGCTGTTTCTATTTTTGCATGTAACCTTGTAAATTATAATTATTTGGAAAATCTTTTTTGCATATCATTTCGTAAACCAATGCTTCTAAATGATTATAAAAAATTAGGTCATTTGGTACAATTATAAAAAAGTTATTCTATTTTAAAGGGCGTGCGAATACTTTTTACACTCGCTGTATGTATTTTATACGGCAGTAAATGTCCAAAAAATTATTTAAAAAGATTGTATGCTTACTGCCACAGAATTTGAATATATACAGTCACTTTCAACAATTTTTTGATTCTACTCGACTCTCATTCTACAGGAGTCTATTAACGGTATCACTGAAACCCCAGTTTCCAAATGCAGAAACGCAACATTTGCCAACGATGGAATACATTCGGCAGCGCTAACAGTTTTCCGTCGCAGTGTCTGGGGCCGAGACGTAGTGGCAGATCGGAGGAAGCTAGTGTAGACATGGAGTCTCGTTTAGTTTACCTCGTGCCTGGCTTTGTAAACCTAGGTAGCACGTGTGTACACATATCATTGAGTGTGACTCGAAATCGAAGCAGCCCGGTGAACGTGACACAGCGGTGTAACGAACCGCAGAATATTTTTGGACACCTGTCGTTTCCTCGAAACCATTTATTTATTATTTTACGAAACATTGCGGCGGACGGATGATTTTCAGCCTGTTTTTTGTACATTTTTTATTCCGATTCGAGATGGGATATCGTGTCTGGCGAAATTGTACAGCGCGGCGGCTGCGGACGGTCCACAGTAAAATGGGGAACATTTACGAAATTGGTTTGATTTTATTGAGACACATTGCGTCGCGATGCGTGCGGAATTTTCTGCTCATGGACCTGCGGGAAACGCTCCCTACAGCAGTGCGCTGATGCGCAAATAATTCATTCACCGTCAGTGTTTCTGTTACAGGCTGTTCCACAATATCTGCGAAATTTTCGCGAGGCTCCATTCTACGGACTAAACCGCCGAACAAATTTTCTACGCGTACACGTTCCAAGAGGCTCGATTGTATAGTCGCAAATTGCGCTTTGTTCCGCGAGAGCAGCCCAGACACGTGCGCAAAAGGGGAATTTAACAGTTACATTTCTTGACCCACTATCCTGTGCTGACCTACTGCTCTACTACTTCGCCACACATACACAGACATCCGGAAAAATACACTTCGTTGATTCGCGAAAAAATATTTGAACAGCTCACCTCCGAAAATACTGTTATTCATGCGTCTGTTTGACTCGGTGCTTCTCCGCGGTATTAATAACGGAGTTCACCGGATGGTGGTTGAATCTCGCGAAAATCAACCGAGGGCCGTTTGAATAGCATTATACGGTTCTTAAGTGTTCGTTGATGGAAGAGACAGTGTATTGTCCAAAGAATTTCCAAGAGAAAAGATCGTTTCTGGGATAACTGAACGCGAACGTGTTGCAAAATAGTAATGGAGCAGCGGGTCAGAGTAGGCTAGTAGGTCAAGAAATATGGCCCATTGTTACAGAGGTCAGCGTCCTACAGTCTTTTTCGGTGCATTTCTCGCGGTGGCTAAAAATTTGTTTCATAAATTTCCGTGACATAGATTACCGTACCGTAAGCCCCGCGTCGTGGAACGCGCGGTAGAAGCGCGGGAAAAATTATGAAAATATTCGTTCCGTCGGAATTCCGTGGAATAATGGAATTCTGTAAAACCGAAACCGCATATAAATCCATATTCATTTACGTGGCAAGATATTGTTTTACGATATTATGACGGGCCCAGGGAGCCGCCATATGAAAAATACATCGCAGAAATGTTAAGCATCCGATATACCCCCGGACCGATCGGGCTGCCGGTTATTTAATAATTTCCAAGCGAATCGAAGTTGTTACAACCGAGCTGCGCAAATATTAATATTTCTCCACCTCCCCGGGCCTGGCCGTCCGTTCGCTATTTAAATTCAAATTGATCGTTTCCAGGTCCGGCAAGTGGTATTACATCACCATAATTGACAATCATTACGGCATGCCGACACCGGTGACACACCGCAAAGCAAACGCGAAGCGGTTTGCATCTGATGCGCGTAATATATGGCAAGCAATAACTTCCAATTAACCTCCACGACGCAACATCGATAAGACTGCCTTTATTTTCCCTGTGCCCACGAACGTTCCATTAGTCTGCCATTCCCAGCAATGCCATGACGTACAGTATACCACTAAACTGTTTCAACCCCCGAGAGTTGATAGCGAACGCTCTCTCGCATATGTCCCGGGCAGCGCACGACTGAAAAAAGACGAGAAAGAAAATAAAACCGTGAACGCGCGACGCGGGGAATGGTGCAGCAAGGGGCTGCGGTCGGTTGCATCAGCTAACAAGCAAGATTCGCTTTTCCCGATGCTGTCAAGGCGTTAAAGGTTCTACCCCCTCGCCCATCCCGTATTTCCTCCATTTCCCGATCCCAGCGAAAAATACGATCATCGCTACCTATATTTAATATTAGATTTAATTATAAACCTTTCGGCCGCACGACTGAGTTTTATGATTTTAGGGGCGGTTTTAGCTTTTATAGCATCTAAAGCGAACGATAATCTTTTTAAGTCCTCTCACGATGATAAAAAATTGATAAACTGCATTTTATTGCCGCCTCTAAAATATCCTGTAATATCCAGCTGATTTATTTGTGCGATCACGCGGCAATAGCCCCACCACGCATTTCAGTAATTATTATTATTCTAATGGGAACTGTTTTTCTGAGTTTGATCGGAGACGTGTAGAACAATTTAATTGGACTGTATATAATTTGAAAGAAGTCGAAAACAGTGTAACAATCTTACCTATTCATTTTTGTGATTAATGCCTAAAATCCTCTGTCCACTAGCACGCTAATGCGCAGTATTCACGCTGTTATCATTAACAAATCGTCCCGTAACGAAAAAGTTAAATTCAAGATCTGAAATTTTCCATCCACCCCCAATTGGGTTAAAGGTATAATTTAGGTTAGACGATGCTCGGTGTCAATGCGTTGCACAATTTGGCCAAGTTATTCCCCCATCGCAGTTCCAATTTCAACAAGCAGATCGCGGCGGTCATGTGTGTGCGGGTGGGTGCAGGCGGGCGGTGCCCGTATCGGACAGATATCGGATCTGTAAAACGAAATTTCCGTAATTCCCGTGAAATTTATCCGGCTGCCGCGCTGCGCGCCGCGGCGATGATCGCCCGGCGCGCGAAATTCGAAGTTGCTGATGCTGATGGGATTTCGGCAGCCTTTCCATCGACGATACGACGGTAACGGTGTAAGGCGCCTTTACACCATCTAACATACATACATCCCGGGTGCTCGAGGAGTAGCGAGCAAGCAGGGAAAATCCAATTGGTGAATTCCTGGGCGTCACTGGACCGCGAAATGGGGTGGCGGGCATGGCCGCAACTGCTTCCATCCCCCGGGGTAGTGATGGTGACGGTGGTGGCGTTCATCGTGGTAGTGATGTCGCTGGTGGTGGTGTTACGAGATACGAAAAGGGCTTATAAATTGCATACGATAGCGTTGACTACCCCACCCACGCCGCCCTGCAACTCAGCCACCCACGTGTCCGACCAAGATTGCTCCAATCCTTGCAATTGATTTATTTAATACTGTGCTCCGCTCTTGCGGAAAACAGAAGGATCGCCCAAGAAACCGAGAAGTTTCGACTCGACCCAAAACCCGACGCAGAGCATGCGTTCAAGAAAAC
This sequence comes from Lasioglossum marginatum, assembly GCA_028455795.1. Lineage (NCBI taxonomy): Eukaryota > Metazoa > Arthropoda > Insecta > Hymenoptera > Halictidae > Lasioglossum > Lasioglossum marginatum. The sequence goes on from CM052275.1 coordinate 1,442,622, forward strand.
GTCGATAAAAGGAATATTAGGAGTACCGGAGGGGTCCGGCCACATGTTCCCAAGGATCCCGCCGATTGCGACCGACAATGTCGAACCGGTTCCATATCCATTTGCACTAGACTCTCTCCGAAAACCGTGTACTCCGTGTTCCAGAGCGGCCGGGATCCTGGAAGTCTGTTCTATAGCCGTCCACATGTCAATACCTCAATTTCCTCGTATATTAATCCAACCGGTCTCTTATCTCCGAGACGGCGCCCAGGATATTCCAACCGGACCGTTCAGAGAACAAAACTTGGCACACTACGTTGCGGATGGACCTTAGCATGAGCCGGCGTGGAAGAGACTGTGTGCTAGTCCCGAAGGAAATATCAAGTGGCAGCAAGATGGCGACGAAGAAACAGCCACTTCACGGATTGGACTGGAGAGGCCGTGTTAGGTCCATCTGGTGCGGGCTCGAGAGTAACCTACCGACCAGATTGGAGTTTCTTGGCCCTTTACCAAAGAGGTAAAGCGAAGAGTGCCGGCGTTGGCGATGGTAGCGTAACAGTTGCCCACGGTGGAGATGGTATAGGGCGTGCTAAAGTTGAAGATGGCAGAGGTATCGGATCCCAACCTGGTCCTGGGATATTCCTGAGACAGGTCCTGGAGGTCGAGGGCCAGCCGGCACATGATCCCCGTGTCTACATGGTTGCCGGTGTCGCCTTCTCCTTCTGCTTCCTCCTGGTCGGATCGGCGTATTTACCTACATTGAATCTTTGCCAACCTACAATTACCGGTTACCCATTCTTCCCTCCGAAAACCAGCGGCTGTCTGCCTGCTCGCCTTCCTCCTCGGCAAACCTCAATGCCAAATTCACGAGGCTCGCGTGATGCCGGGCGAAATCTGCATAAAGTGATCGCTCCCCGCTATGTGTACGTGCTGTCGGGACGATAAGCCAATCCTGTTATTTTCCTATCATCCGGTGAAAATCGAAGCTTTGAAGATTGCATGATCTTCTCTAAACCCCGCGAGCAAAAATGTGTTTGCATTTAGTTTGCAGATTATACGGGACGCCTCTGTTCGAATAAAAGGTAGAAAACGTTGACACGTTGTCGCGGTAACCACCTAAAATAAACAGCAGGCTACTTGCCGCCGCGAAATTGCTGTTATCACTGTGTACGGGGAAAATGGTCCGGAAGAGGGCGGTATTTTATGGGGTTCGAAGTTTGCGAATATTTTTCACGCTGCTCTTGCAGTAATTTCATTCTGAAGCTATCTAATATGGTATAGCATGTAGGATGAATTAAGTTTATAAATTGTGGTCTTGATATAGAAAATAATCTGTAGAATATGAATTATAATTCTCATTCTTCGGTGAAATAATTTAACATATCTCTGGAACGAATCTGCTTCGAAAACGAATCCGGATAGAGAAGCAGGTTGGTAGGGCACCCGGAAAATCAATAACGATTTTAGGGTAGCTCGCTAATTGTGCGTTCAACCTACAAGCGAGCGCGATAAGACGTGCACAGTTCCGTTAAATATGGAAATCGATTAAAAAATAATTTTCCTTTTCGTTGTGCGGATGCAAGATACGCAAACTGTGATTGATAGCCGGGCTACTTTGCAACGAAAGTTTGCTGATACCCTTCAACTTCGAGGGCTTGAAGAATTTATAATATAAACCACGAGCTCAATGGACACTTAAAAATGGTACTGTCGACATTTATTTACCATTGATGGACTTTGATGGACATTCCAGCGATGGCAATTTTCTTGACGCAGAGAAGAAACGTTCAATATCCACGTATGTCGATATTGAACGATACCCGTGAAATCGCCGATTGCTCCCCCGCAAAAGAAACTATGGTATTTCATCTGCTCATTTCATTTTTATCGATGACCTGCTTATTCGTTTCGCGGTGGGTGCAGTTTCACTTAACAACTCATAAAGTCGTTGACGGCCGTGCTCGTTCCCGCTTGCTATCCGACGTCAGCCTCGTAACGCTAGCGCGTTATGCCTTGCTGGCCTCGGTCAGCCCCGACTGTACATTAGTGGTAGTGACTGCGGCTGCAACGACGTCGTCGCCTGGAAATTGAAACAAATATTTTACGAGGGTTCCAAAGTTACGGCGATAATAATTAAAAGGTGGTTCCTGGCGCAGCGTGCGGCCATCGCGCTTCAGATATAGAGCTCCCGACGTTAGATATTACCGTCCCTCCTCCTTCAAGATCTTCCAGAGCTTTGATGTACGGGTACCTTCTGTCTTCCGCTGATTTTAATTATGAGACCAAAACTTTCGAGGGCTTTCAATTAAACACGTAAGAAGTCAAATCCGTTGAACTTTCAGCTGGTATTATTTTACGACGACGCAGTACGGCTCGGGGTTGCAGCTGCTTGTACTTTCAGAAAAGAAAGACTGTAGAAATACTTTCTCTAGTCAATGGCTTCAGCTATTTGTTTGCTTATACGTGGTTCGAGAGAGAAGCTTATCTTCGAATGTTTCTCGTCATTTTAATGTTATACTAGACTCAAACTCAGTATTGAATATTTTGTATTACATATTTTTCTGTTAGTGCGAATTATTAAAGAAATGCTTTAGAAACCATTTCGAGAATCCATATATTTCAGCCTTCTGTCTTTTTAAACTAACTCCTTTCTAGGTAACCGCGATCACATTATTCAGGTCTACTTTCGAAACCACTTCTTTTCCTCATGTAAAATTCAGAAGTGCACACGAACTTTACGTTTCTATTGCATTTCACTTTCGACTCAAACGAAATTTTGAATTGCGAGAATGATCCAGTATGATACTTTAAGGTTGAATCAATTCCGCATCCGCAGGAATTGTGAAAAAATTTTTCAAAACGGTAGGAGCTTTTAATGATTTTATTCAATCATTGATTTCTAAATTATTTACTCCAGTTAATATTTAAAACACGATTTTGAATTATTTACTCCAGTTTTATCAATATTGTACATTCTCTTCCTTCCGGTTTCATTTTAATTTCAGAGGATAAGAAAAATTAGGGACGCTAGATCTGAGAATTAAGCAGAGCGTGGCGCGGCAGGAATTTTTCTTGGCAAGAAATTCTTAAATTAAAAGGGCGCTGTTAGCCTGAGCGTTGTCGAGGTAGAGCAGCCATTCATCACTTTGGAAAACTAAAACTTGAGACCACCTTATCCTGACTTTTTCTCTTCAACGCTGAGCACTTGCTTATGAAATTGATAATTAGCCATAATCCCTGCTGTATTTGGAAAATGTACGTTAACACTGATTTCAAGAGTCGACTGAACCTCTTAACCCTTTGCCATATAATATCAAGTCAGTATATTATTCCTTTCTTCTAAATTGGAATAAAATGCTGTTCCTCTATCATTAATTCAATCATTAACACGTTGACTATCAAATCTAAATAAAAGTAAAGTCGTTCTAATAAAAAGTTTAGAGTTAATGTTTAGATCGTACAAACCCTAATGAACTTCGGTTTAAGCAACCATATTACGAGAAAAATTATTTTTAAACGAATAATATAAGACATTTTTAATTGAAACAAAAATAATAGAATCCCATTCGGACAGAATTATAAAACATTTGATAACTACAGAAAATAGATTTTGGTATGGATATTTTATATAATTCTGAATCATAAACCAATTCATCACTCAAGACCAATCCCAATCAATCACTATGGATATACAATAAATATAGATTTTCTTTCTCTTCAAAAAAATTATTGGATTCAATTTATTCACTTTCTCGTTTACTGGAAGTTGCGCACGTCTAGTTGAGAGCTCGGAAAAATGAAATTGCCGGACCGAATGCCTTCCCGTTTACCGCAAATAGAGCTATTCGATTTCCGCGGTCTGAGCAACGTATCAAACGCGAGAAGTTTGCGAGAGAGCTCGGCTACTCGCCGGTTCCGCAAATATTTTTTAAAACCGGCGAATGGCTCGCGACACGGCACGCATAACGAAGCCATTCCGCTGTGTGTCTTTCACTACATCTTTAACCTGACTGCACGACTGAAAAGCTCAGCTCGAACGACCTTACGAACTTATCCGCCACGTATCGGGCTGCTTCCAGTTATCGGGGATCATTTTGAGCCCCGAGGGGATCGAGCGAACGGGCTTAAAGCGAAACGAATCGCCGTCGATACACCCCATACGTGCACGAGAAGCGGAATCCTTTTTGCCTGCGATACGAAGATACGATCATGCCGACAACTTTCGAAATTGCCGCTGAAACGAATTATTTCCCTTCGTTACGTATACCGTTCGCGATTAAAGTACGACGTATTGGACAAGGGAATGACAAAGGGACTGTATCGTCAGACACGTCGATTTAGCTTCTCGTCGTTTTCCATTCAGAGCACTTGCTACAGCTCAAATCGAGCTTATAACGAAGGTTCCTCAGTTTTTAGAAGAACTAAACATGTATATTTGTTGTTCTTTCTTAAAATCATAATTTCTTATAAATATAAGAAGAATAACATAATTTATTATAAAATATAATATAACATTTTCTTTTAAATAAAATGCGAATTCCTTGAAGTAATAAAATGGTGCTGTACAATTTTGTAATTATTTCACCGTGGAATATAGAAATAGAGTGACACATGTAGGCTTTCGTAATCTGGTTTTCAGCTCGAGCGTTAATGAATTTATTTTGAGTTACTAGTATTTCATTACGGTTATCTCTGATTACGACAGTGAAACCAATTTATTAAATAAAAATTCATGTATCGGTGGAGTGATCAGATATTATCAATTGCACGCGAACACGATTCAGGCGAAATGCTCATGCAAATACTTGCAGCTTTATGAATTTATACAAAGTAAATATAATTTGAAGGAAAGTATTTATATAAAACTTCTTCTCACACAAAATGAGAACGGTCAAAAAGATATAGTAGACTAGAAGGCGTGACGAATTGCAAACAATTTAATTCACAACTTAATAGTGCTTTTTAATGAATAGTTCGAAAGGTCGAATTAAACTGTGACCTGCGACTATCACGTATTTATACTTCTGCTACGAAATGTTGTTACACCGGTTGCAGAATTTCCAGTATCCGAAAAAATTCCTCGTGGTACTTTAAAATTACTTCTATTTCCTCCAGTTTCCAAAACTACCTGGCCCAACTTTCCTCCCAATAATTCCCAGGTGTACCAAAACGTACCGTAGTGCTGAACTTTTTATAGGAACGGGAAAGGGAGACAGAGAGAAGTGTCTAACCTCCACAGTGGGAAGAACGAAATCTGCTCTCCACGTTTATTTAAAATAACTTCAGCACTAGGCTCTTTCAGAACTCTTTCTCATTGGCATTCCCATGTGGCGTCGCATCCAGGATTATTATTATGTGTTCCAGATTCCATTACGCTGCTAAGACTCTCTTCGCAGCGGGTTTAATGTTCCTCCATTCAGTACTATAATTACTATTACATTTCAACGATACGTTAGAAGTTATATTTCTGAATATAATAATACTTGCGATGGAAATTTTAAAGAGAATTTACCAGATATGAATTAATATTATTCCTTTGTTTAAATCAAAATAAAATTGGATTGGATAAACTGTACAATGATTGGCACCCTAAGCCAAAATCGTAGTAAAAATCTTTTTATCTTTTTTTGAAATGTTTAAACGAGCTCAACTTGCTATTATTATAAGTCAATAGAGATTTTTCAGCAAAATCAGACAGTTTTACGAGCCATAAATCTTTTATTATAAAATATATTCAGTGAATATATATAGTCATTGGCACATTTGCTAACAGTCATATGTGGAACTCTGTTATAAAAACTTACAAAGTTGCTTTGAAATATAAATAAGAAGCACGAAAAAATGATTTTCTATGCCAGGAATTCTTAATATTTAAATAAAAAGCGTTTAAATAAAAAGTACTGCCAATAACTACTGCAGTGCCAGCAATAGTACAGTTTGCCCTATAGAATGAACATCCTTTCTTTTAAGAAATTATGGAAGACAACGAAGTGAAAAAAATCGTACAGTAAGGGATTAACGACAAGTGTAAGTATTTAAAAAATGGACGTGTAAGATTCCAATGATAAATTTCAATAAATGGCGATCGAGTTGGTCACGACAATGATCGCGGCGCGAAGCTATATAACGTATTTCCCTTAAATTAAAGTACTTTATAGACGCAGGAACGGAAATCAGTCATGGCCTTATCTAATACAGTACGTTAAGCCGTGAAATAAATTGTCCTATTATCGCGTAGCTGATCTGGCGACGTTCAAAATTGTTCGTATTTGTCAGAGAAGGGCGGCGCGTACGTAGTTGCCAGTGGAAAGGGAGGCTGAAATCGACTTTGCTATAAAAGGCACGAATGAATTCCGCCCGATTCGTGCTGAATTCTAAATTGATTGTTGACCCGGCGGTGACGAAAAATCGTCATGACGTCTGGGTAACGCGGAACAGAAACAGGGTGGCGGCGGGAAGAATGCGGCAACTCTTTGCAAACGGAGGACCCACGGTATAGCGCACGGTAATTTCATCTTGCCGACTTTTTTACAGCACGCTTTTTCTTACAACGGATAGTTGTTGTATCGCACACGCATGCGCCCCGCTGTAGTCGTAAAAAAACTGCTCGTAGAAACGGCGCACAGAAGTCATTTCCCCGGAGAATCCTGTTTATGATCACTTTCAAGTTATACACGCCGTATAAAATGAAGCACCATACCTTCTCCATTGGGACGCGAGACAGATATGGCACGTAAGAGAAAAAGCAGTTATGCACCCAATGTATTACTGTCTTCTGGAGAAATTGTCGTTACTATCTTCGCGATACATGGAACAAAATTAATGTCGTCGAGATTTATGTCAATGATACCTCCACTATATGTCTACACGTTTTTGCCTTTCATTCTCGCCACTTTTCCAGAATCTTTTGTAGAAAGTTTTAAACCCTAATTGGTCACATACTCTATTTATGAGATCATAAATTTTTAAATTTTCTAGAAATTTTTACAATTTCATAAAAATTATCTTTATCACAAGAATATCAAAAAAATCGTGTTCAAAAAAATTGTGTAAAATGAATTTGTACATATATATGATATATTAGATACTTATATTATTTAATTTTCAGGAATGCATTGAATTGATTAAATTTTCAATGAAAAATGAATAGCTGGTAGATTGTATTTCTCGAATAATAGGAACAGAAATTATTCTTCCAGTTTTGCAAGATAAAGTACAGCACAAGGGTTACTGGCATTTTGGAACGGTCGACTTTATATACTGTTCGTGTTCGTAGAAAGTTTCCGAATGTTTGCTCGCTCAAGAAGAACTTTTTGAGTGTTCGTGAAGAACTGATCATCCAATTCTACCACGATGTCCTTGTAAAAAGAATCGATGATCGAGAAGGGGGATTTACACGTCCCGATTGGGTAGTATTTCTCCTAGAAGTGGAGAGCGTTGGTTCCTTTAGGACGAATCGTTTGACCTAATTAAGGGCAGTTTGACCCAATTAAGACACCGATTCCTTGATTTCGACAATCGTTTCTTCCATGGTTTCTTATAAGTATTCTGTCGCCAATCAAATGAGTTTATTAGTTTTTGTAGAATCCCTTTTCCATGCTTTTTCTAACGTCTTTTACGATTGTTAATTTACTTAATATATATTAGAAACATTGCTCTTGCTTAGAACTAAAAAAAAGATCATTATATTTGCTAAATAGAGAGACAGAAGTAAATTGCTATGTATTAAATGTACAAATTAATTATTAGTTTCAAATTTAAACTAATGTAATTGAATAACCGTGAGGTTAAATGTGAAGTCCAAATTTTCCTAGGTTAATAAATAATTTATTTCATCATAAATACTAACCAATTATCCTGCCGATGACAAGTCTGAATTGATAATATTGGGTTGGAAAGAAAGTTCGTAGCGTTTTCAAATTAAGAATCGAAGATAAAATTAAGGTATTTATTCATATGTTTATTCAATAACACGAGAAGTTACCTCGAAAATGGCAAAAAGTAATAGAACAGAATGGAAAACATGTTATTGAATAAATCTATGAATAAATATCTGAATTTTAGCTTTCAATTTTAATTTACAAACGCTACGAACTTTCGTTCCAACCCAATACTTACTATTTGATTTTCATAACCCCACCAACGATATCTTTTAAAGATTAATAAAAATTAATAGCAAATGACGAACGCATTTGCATCCCAAGTGAATGAATAGATAAAAACCTGTCGAAAAAGAGTAAACTTTCAGGGAAACGGTTCTGTCGGACATATCGAGGTGAAACATCGACTTGAAAAGTCCGTAGTTCCGTCGACTTATCGACGCGGCTTCGGCCCCGAAGGGGGGGAACTTGGATGTATTGTTAAACGCGTGATTAAATTATGTCGACCAACGAGCCGCAACGGTACATAGATAATTAAAATGGTTACGGGCATTTCGGGCGATATAATTCCTTCAATATTTTAGCCACCATTGGAACAGGGCGCCGGCCGCTAAAAGACCACCCACCTAAGGTTGGCAGACTTCCACGTCGTCACCGCAAAACTCCTTCATCCGGGAGCGGCGTGGCACCAGTGATTTCGAGGAAACCGCGCCATTTCGCATGCATAATACATTCTAATAGTCCTCCTTTCCTACCGGCGGCAAGTCAGCCGCTGTAACCGAAAAGAACCAGCGTAAACCGCGATCATTTCGTTTCCTTGTTCCTCTCCCAGCGCGCATTTGCTTGTCCGCGACCATGCTCTCGCTCCCACACACTTTTCTTACGTATTACCGACAACCGTCGCGAATTTATTCCCCCTGGCTCGTTAATGACCCTTTAGTAATTCATTCGACTCGAATTCACCGATTTACCAGAAAAATGAGATAATAGCCGGGAAGAGAAAGTATCAAAATCAAGAATTATTCCCGTTGGCACGAGTTCCGCGAGAGCAGGTATCCTCTTTGCGAAAATTTATCGTATAACGTGGCTCTCGTCTGTTTTATGCTCCCTGCGACTGTTTTTGGCGGTCGGAAAGTCGCAATGCTTACACACAAATATTTATTGCTGTTAATATACAGCGATCAAATTTTTAGAACCACTTTCATAAATCGACGAATTGATATTAAGACAATCAGCTTTTAAATTAAAATTTAGCGACAAAGAAGGACTTTGTTGCTTGTTACTAAATCATTGAATTCGTTTTTGTTTTAATTAATTAAAGTCTCCAATTGATAGGTCATTGTACAGTATTATTATTAGATTTTTTTCTTTATTTAAATATTAATCTCATTAATAGTAAAAGATCGACATATGTATGTAAAGAAAATGTTATAGAGTTCATAATACTACCTATTATGTATTAATGTTTTATGTTTAAGCGAGAGCAGCATTTAGACTATATTTATTAAAACAAGTTTACCTCGTTTAAATCCCGATTCTGTTATTGAGTCACGTATAATTTTCAACTGTACTATGTTAACGTAGAAAATTTGTTTTAAAATATACAATATATGGATTCTGTAAAATGTATTTTTGTCATTCTACCATTAAAGCTGGAATTTACGAAATCCGTGTCATTCCACATCGTTAATGACGCGTGCAAGTTGGGAGATGTGTATTTTGATGAAAATTAGTGTCGATCAATATTGATATTAGGTTTATGCTGATATTACTCAAATTTGGTATCGGCTTGTCGCGTTAAACAGTGTCGAAACCAATGTCAGTGGTTTCAACGTGATTACGGTTATAAATTATCATATTACCTTAGGCATCGGTAAACTATACGAGATGTCCTGCAGCTACGAGCGGTCTATCACTATCAAAAACTAAACACGATCATAATTAGCACAGTATTTATTGAAAACGAGCACAACATCTGTTTTTGTTCTACTAAAATAATATTCTTCTGCCAGAAACAATCTATCGAAAGTCATAATTGTTCTCCAAACATTTAACCCTGTATATCAAAGATAATGTCTCGAAACGTTCTCGTCTTGGCAGTCGATGCACGTTTCGAAAATTCGAAAAAATCGCATTACCATGTTTTCCCGAAGGAATCTAACACTGAATCAAGATGCTCGCGCCACGGTCGTTGCGTTCTGTCATCTTGCGCAAAGAGAAATTAAGAATCCAAGATCATTCGTTGCGGAAAAATACGAAAACTGGGATGAGGGGTATGGTGTCTCAAAACCATGGCCGGTGCAATTATCGTTTGGTTCCACTCTGATTGCTCGAAGCGAAAACGACCCGACTCGCTCGACGCGAGTTTCAGTTGGCGCGAAGATGAAGAACCATCGCGAAGGAGGTTACTTGGTCGGAGGAGTTGGCCTTCTCGTTTCCATTATCAAGAAAGAGAAAAGGAACGAGAGAGAGTGAGAGAAAGGGAAACAAAACTAAAGAAGCAACAACAACAACAAAAAAGGAAAGAAAAAATATGGGCAAGAAGGGTTACTTGAGCAGCCCTTTTGTGACACTCGACATCCACCGAGAGAGCAACTACCTCTCACGACGATTGTTGCCCCTCGACGAGACTAGAAGAGAGCGTGAGTGTGAGAGAACATGAATAAAGGGCTGCGGGAACTACGAGTGGGGGGAGAGGGAAACTTTTAATTGAATAGTAGGATGCCACGACTGCCACGATGTAGGAGCATACCAGCTGGAAAATCAATTGGATATCGGAGATTACGACGTGAGGGCTTTGCTGATTCGACCTCTAGAGACAGAAAGAAGATTGGAGGAAGATAGAAAGAAAGGCAACCTCCTGAGAGTCTTTCGAATACCCGAAGGCTTCGGTCATTGATCCGTATGTAAGGAATACGGCCGATACCTACGTTATTGACACTACAAACCGTTTCCTTTCGATTCAACGAGTAGGAAGCATGCTCGTAATTCGAAAACAGTTTTCTCTCGTGCGAGCGATAATCGATTCTTGTCGATGAGATTATGGCTGCAGGTTATAGAACGTGGTCTGGGAGCATCAATACTAAACCTACCGCGGTCGAACAACTGGTTCTTGAATGTACAATTCAGCCTTCTAATGCAGAAGTGATATTAGTCACTTGGTGTTAATTTTGGCTAAAGACCATGTCTCAAGGTTTTAATCAGTGAATAAAATATTGGAACATAATTTTAACATGGTTTACAGAAATGAAACATAACATCCTTGAACCGTTACTGAACTATTTTTTTTACGAAATTATCATTGTTCAAATATTAACAATTTCGCGAGAATCGGGAATGTGTTCAAATACATCCTCAATCTTTGGTTAAAAGAGCGAGTTAGATTAAAATCCTGTAAAACGAGAAAGTTGAACATATCAGATGATTGCATAAGTTCGTGCCCGATTTGAAAATAAAATTCAATGGTTAAATTTTAAAGATTGGTTAAAGATTTGCTCGAAGATTGGTTAAATTGAAATTAAAAAATGGTTAAACTTTCTACAATGAGAAAAGAATGGTAACTTTATGTATAATTGATTAATATAGTTGTATAATTTAACCATTGAATTTTATTTTCGAATCGGGCACGGACTTATGGAATCATCTAATAGAATCATGGATGCCGGCTAATTTGGCTAGCGATCCTCGAGGTGGAAGTAATAATTAGATTGCCTGGTCATTGATTCGTTAGTGACGTATCGTAAATTTAAAGATAACTCGACGCAAATACGATCCAACTGTACTCGCTTATGCCCCTTTGGGACTGTTACACCATCTGGCGAGGTTAATAGCCGGTTCTCTTAGGCGAACGACCTAACGTGACTCAGGAATGAGACGTCAGTGTGTGTTTCGAATACGTAGTTCGTATGTACAAGTTGCTACAAGTTGTACGAGTAGGAGAGCTACTCAACACGTGTACGTCCCACGAGAGTTCCTAAGGATGCGACCACCGCAACTTGCAAGGGAACGAATCCGAACTAGGAGAGACGTCTGCGGCAGGGAGTCGCGGTGGTAGTGGTTAAGATGCCGGTTACTCCCACGGGAATCCTTTAAATTTAATATACAGTCAGTTGGAGGGAACCTAATAAAATTGCTGCCGCCCCGGAGCAACCAGGCGGTTCGGTTCGGTTTGGTACCAGCAACGGTTTCGTTCGGTTCGGCTCTCCTGCTTCCGAAGCCTTAAGCCAAACGACTGAGAAATCAACCGAAATGCAACGTTAAACATCGTCGCTGCAAATCGAACGAAAAACATTTCGAGCAAAGAGGCTTTCTGCTGGGCTGAGCATGTTGAAGCCCGGGAACCCTCTCGCGCGCACCATGCTCCCTCAACCGAAATTTTCGCGGTCGATAAGAGAGTGAACCGAATCAGATTTGTCTCGGATTCGCTGCCCGTGAATTTACCGATCCTGATGATTTCTTATTTCATTTGTAAACACGCCGCCGCACCATTTCCCGCAAACGCCTCGCGTTCTTTAAATACAGTGGCTCGCGTTAATATTCTGACACTTTTAAAAGGGTGATAACTTTTTTAATATTATTACATACTTCTTCGTTATTTTTTGATGTGCTATAAAGTTTAGATAATGTGTTCTTTTTAAAACAGTTAGTGTTGAGTCAAATAATATGTAATGTATAGACAGTGATACTATAATAGATAAAATTAAATACTTTTATAATTTGCTTACGTGTGTCCTAATATTATTGTTCAACATTGCTTAACAATATAATTATTAACAAGTGTGAATTATTCCTTCATACATTGTATCATATATTATTTTGCTTCATTGAATTACTGCATTACATTGGAAAGTGGATGAATAATGAATGTTTCAGCAGCATACATGGCAAGATACATTTGACAAGATTTACAGATAATGAAACTAAGTCTTTGCCAATAAATTAAGTAAATCTGTATTATGAATAATTCTTCAATCATAATTGAATGGTTTATAATGAGGAATTTACGAAATTAGAAAAATTAAAAACCTAATACTCGTATAACATAGTATTATTAACACATGTTGCTAACCGTGCACTAATTTTGTTTTTAAGATGAAAATGTTATTGCAATGCTTATATCAGGTACGCTAACTATATTCTCGTTGAAACTGATTTTTTAGTTTCTGCCGTGAATTGTTCAATTATTCGTCGGGCACGGGGCTAAAAGTATTTAAATGCTGCAAAAGGAAATACTCTAAAAATTGGAACATTTTTCGCAACGAATTTTGGTGTCTATGTTTCATTAGCGAGAAAAGGCTGCTGTAGTGGTTGCCCGGATTCATTTATATTCCGTCCGCACCGGATAATGAATCCCAGCGAAAAACTGGTGGCGGTATAACGGAAATCAGCCGGCGAATAATGAAACTGCTTAGCATTCTTTACCTCGTAGGGGCGGAGACGAAATAATTAAACGAAAAAGATCGAAAGCTATGCGGGTCAACGAACAGCTATTTTCCTTTAATGAAGCTTTAACATAAACCAGAATACCTTCATTCAAAAACTCTCAAAGTTGGCCATTTTATACTGTGAGGAATTCAGTTTTTATTCTTTCTCCTCTGATAACTAACCAGAATCTGTTATCCGAGTTTAAGAACGTGTTTGTTCTCTTAACAATAACCATTTCTCCTTTATAAAGAAGTGATTGATATTTAGTTAACATAAAAATATTCATTTGTCACTACATAAACACAACATAATAAAGATTTGAATTTAATTAACGTAATATAATAATAGTATATAATAAAATAAAAATTCCTTCAATGAATTACTCCTTCAATGAGGTATTACTAGATAGCGGATTTTATGCATTCATAGTAAACATGAATGAGTGAGAAACAAAATTGTAAATATATTAGCTGATTTTAAGAATCAGTTGTTGTTACATTATTGTCGACTTGTTAAGATTATTGAAAGATGAAATACATTGTTATCTAGCTTCCATTTCTCACAATCGACATAGAAAAATTTTATTTTGCATGAAAATCCGCAGTCTTCTTATTATACCTTGTTGAGGAACAAATAATTGGCTATGCGTCTATGCTGGATTGTTAAAAACGGGAATGGCGTGGCCCGCTGCGACTACGTGTCGCGCTGCAATCGGAAAAACAAACGAACGCAGCGGACGACAAGGCGCACGCACAACGCAGTATCTATGGCCGTGACGCAGTCAACCTATGAAATATGAAATCTGTACAATTTCCCGGAAGTGATGCACACGGTTATTTCGCATGAAGATCCGGAGTCCGGAGTCTAATGATCGGTATTGATTTTCCAACTGGCGATAGAGCCTTGTTTCCATTACACACTCGACTCTAGCTATAACCAGGTTTGCACGGCAGACTGTGCCGTAGGTACAGATTCATAGAGTATGCAAATACTCTACTCTTTCTTGAAATACAGGTCCCGAGGTGCCACCGGTTCCGGTGATGGGTTTGTATTTCATTATATATCACAACGACGTTTCATGTTTCTTCCCCTAACTGTGGCTGTTCCTCAGGATTATTTATTCGGCAGGTTTCCGTAGAACTCGCAGTTCCGGCAAAACCGGATACCGCCTACGGTAATGCACCCGGTCCGACAGGCTGTACGTAGAGGGAGCCGGGATGAAATAGGGTAAAAAGAACTGAATAAAACACGAAATAGCAGTTAGCGAAGAAAAATACGCTGTTTCGCGAAACGCTGAATTATTCTCTCTGTCGTGGGCTCAAAGCAGCCGGGACGGTACCGCGTGGCCTTTCGTTGGATGGTAGTTTTTCGATTGTGCCCCGGCGCTCTTCGTCTCTTGTTCCTCCTCCTTTTTTTAATTTCGTCTCAAATTCAACTCTGTTGGGAAGTAATGAATTTATACGAGGAGCTGGGACCGCCCACGCGAAAACTATAACATAGCTTTCTCGACGAACGACTACGACACGTCACCGCTGATGGCCATCGAGATTTTGCATAGACCTCCTACGCGTTGGCTGCTGAGCCAGCAACCATAAACATTCTACCCCAAATTCGAGCAATTTATTTCGTCGAAAACTGGAAAGTTCGAATTCGTCACAAGCCCGGGCAAAGCAGGATTGCGTCAGAAAACTTTTCTGATAAACGATTTTTTCAATCTTCAAAGAAATTATATCATATGCACTAGACTAGACAATTGTGTCACGAATGACTGTGCTTAATAATATCTTGTAATAAAGAATAACTTCTTTAATAATGTTTTTGAGTTAAAAACAACATATAGATGTTCTTAAATTCAGTTAATCTTTTTATGATTTGAAATTTTCTGCGCCCGTTTTTCATACAAATGCATAGAATCCGCAGTGCATTAATTAAACAGTCACTGTATGAGCAGTGAAATCACGTTTTTTACGAGAAATTGATTAGCTCGATGTAACCAAATGCATGTAAATAATAGACGAGTCACGTTGGTGTGCAAATAAACTCATCGTTAGTGCCTCGTGAATTCCGCCTTAGTGTTTTATTTAGAGGCAATAAAATCACATTGTTAGCCAGCGACATATTGTCGACGATATATTACTGCGTAATTTTTATAGCTCTAATCGCGATGTACGGTCTCGTTACGCGTTACCTTCATGACTTGGAAAAGCGTTAACGCACGCAAAGGGGAAAATATGTCGTTCATTGAATAGCAAACGTATCCAGCAATAAAAGTCGAAAGAAAGCTCGTTAAGAATGAATCCAAGGTGGAAGTGGCAGTACGGCTTATCTGTCGGACGGTTTTCTATATTATGATACGATGGCCGATTAGAGTGCGTGCAGAATGGCCTGCGTGTTTGTTGGTTCGTTCGTTCGGCCACGTTCGCATTCTCGACGCATTGCGTGCACGGTTATAATCCTCACGGTGCAACCCTTTCCTGGACGATAAGCACGCTGACGCCTACACTTCATACGAGCCACGTCTATAACTGAAAGTATCGCGATACGTCTTATCGTTATAGGATATTATGCACTCTTGGATTCTTATTATCAATCTTAACGTGCATTCTGGTAACGCTACTTACTGCTATCGGTCACTGGGATCTGATGACAAAGATGATTAGAAAAAACAGGGAAAGTGTTATGGTATTAATCAATAGGTTTCTAGTCGATTTACTGAGCTTTGAGTGAAATGTGTACTGCCACGTTTGTAATCGACTCTACGTGTAATGTTAAATTGATTTAAATATTTTGTTTCCGAATTCAGTTAAAAGAAACGACTTGGAACAACTTGACTTTAGATTTTATTTTCAAAAGATACTTGACACAAAAGAGGTTAAACGCCACTTTACCGTTCCACACTTTTATTAACCATTCCTGTGGGTGGTAAAAATGCAATAGCCTGTCCCCACTTCTCCATATAGCCTTTTTATGTAACACGACTTACTCTTGCAATAATATTTTTCTGTTCATCTTCAACAACTACAAGTTCTGCGAAGCAATCATTTTTAATATGAATTTTTGTATTATTGAGTACAATATAGAAATTTATACAAAAATGTGTAATGATTCTATATAAGGATAAAGTAGATTTAAATTAAGGATCATTATCGATCGTTCTATTGATAAGTTTTAGAAACGTACGTTTAATTTTTAAGGCACGAGAAAATTCGGCTCTCCTTAACTGCTCGCTGGAAAATGGAACGAATTTGGTTCATGAATAAAACTCGCAATTTGGTATTAAAGGAGATACGAGAGTTCATATGGAATATAATTTATGCCATTTTGGGACGGTGAAAGCGGCAGAGCATTAAAAGACTCATAAATTCAAATTAGTGGGTGGTATTACTCAATTTTCGTGAAAACCTGTTACATAGCTTTTTGTTAACGGGCTTCTACCCTCGCTGTATTCGGTCGCCATTCACTGACGCACGCTGTGGTGAATAACACTTTCCTCCATCGCTTGCCTGTCTGCCGGCTGGCGCTCTTTTAATTGCACATTATAGACGCCCGCCATAGAGGCGGCCGATGCCAGCAAACACACAGATAAATATTCGCAAACAGTCGACCGTCGAAGTCACAAAAGTATTTCGGTGTTTATACACCACGCAATATTCGGTTGTCAACTTATATTTATTCCCAATTCTGCTCCTGTTACAATTTTTTCCCTTTCCGAAAAAATCTACAGAAATTAATACTGATATTTTAAGGAATGTGTAGACTCTGGAATTTCATGCAAAATAATTTTGTTTGTATTACTTGTAAGCAGCAAGAGTTAAATAAAAATAGATCTCTTGTTTTAATGGTTTTGATATATTTAAAATAATCGAACAATGTTCTGGTGTCTTCACTTTAATTTAGAGCAAACCAGATCAAAATAAAAATTAGCCATGTATATTGATTTCTCACCATTTTTGTACGAAGTATTATTCTTTGAAAATTGGTTTGAAAATCACATGGTTAAAAAGTGAATTTTTCGTGCTGCGGCTTTAATAATTTGATTAAATATTTTAATAACGGAAGATGAAGTTAGATTGGTATACCTGTTGACGTTCACATGTATAAAAGCAATGTAGAATGAATGATGTCAAGTGATTATAGGTAATACGTCAATATCTATATGATAAATTGGATCTTTAATAGAAAGGGGTTCCAATGGATTCAAAAGGATGCCCAGTTTGCGGTTACACCGGCCGCGATTAAAGATCTTACTGATTCATATCTCTGCCTGCATACTGAAGCAGGACTACAGTATTTCTAATTTATGGCGTTACCTTTGCAATGGTAATGCCCGTGTAAATCGCGGGAACACGTACAATTCAGGGTTTATGGTTTCTCCTGTGTAAATGATCACGCGGCTTCTCTGTTCTTACTTTGTCTTCAATTTGTTTTCTAAAAGTCAGCCCGAAATACAATCAAATCCTTATTATAACGTGTTCTAATAATGTTATTATGGTACCCGTTTCAAATTAATATAATGTTTACCAGGGGAAAATTTCTCAACAGCTTCTGAAGAGTCACATTCCATTAAAACCACAGAAACGCGCACCAAACGTTAAATATGTGTTCACAATGTGTAATTAGTGTTCCTTTAAAAAAATTCCCTCGTTACTTGTGTTTCTACAGCACGGGCACAGCAATTTGCATGCCCGCGTAGAAATCTGAATTTTTTACTCCGACTTGAATTCTGTAAAAATTTAATATGAAATCATGTTATATGTATGTAGAAGCTACTGTGTAGAAATTTCAAGCTTGAATTTCATGGTGCTCTCCCTGCAAATGATTGCGTGACTGCTTCCGTTTGTTTAGTTGGATCCATTTGAAAACGGAAATGCGCCCTGCATTTTTTAACGCACTTACCGGAGTACTCTCAAGTATTATGCCTGGAACGCCCACTAATTTTATACTAAAATATAACCGGGCCGGCAACGACGTTTCCAATACCCTCGGGGCAGAGATGCATGCTACACCTTTATACACCGGCAAATTTACTACGATAATACCAGTTTTTTCCCGTAAACCTACGACCTTTCGAGAGAACGCTTCGGAAAATATGAGACTAACCATTTCAGGTTATCCCAAAAATGGTGTTCTCTGGAATCTCTACTGTCTAATTCAAAAGATGATATTTGTCAAAATCACCATTATCTATGTCTTACTATTATCTATATAATTACTATAATTTATATCATACTATCGTATGATCTATATATTATCAGTAGATTGCGGATTTTATGCATTTATAACAAAAATGGGTAAGTCCAATTTAACCCCTTCCCCTACAACATCGCGTCTGACTCGTGATGAAGATTCTGAACAGAGTCTAACAAATATGTATGCTACTAATTTCCTTTAAACCGAAATAAAATTTTACTTTGGTTTTGTTAATGTACAGTTATTGGAGAATATGTAAGCAAACAATAGATATAAATTTTCTCCTTTTTTAGGAAAGTATACAGACTGCAAAAAAGTTCTAACCACTGAAACCGTAAAATAAATCGTAAGGCAAGGGGTTCAAAAAGATTAGAGGCGAAGAGAATTTAGAAACACCAATGTATTATTTTCAAGCCACTACAATTATTAAAGAAGGAAAGAACTTTTTCCTTGGCCTGTGTTTTCTAAAATTCATGCAGAAAATTTTTATTTCGCGTAAAGACCCGCAGTCCAATTATCATAATATCTCATATTCATCTACACAAGTAATTGATGTTGTATTTTAGTAATTGATGGGACTCGTCAAAATCGCGGGTTGTAAATTTTTTAAGTAACGACTTCTATAATTTTTCATACTTTATGCATATTTTCAAAGTAAACTATTACAACATTCTTGAAATGTTGACTCATTTGCTGGGTACATAACACTGTAATTTTGTGCAAAAGTTCTGTTTACTTTTATGACCTGCTAGATGCATACGCAACTCCGCAAACGACCATAAATAGTCTCAAATTGACTGCACGTCTGAAATTTTTGCAGACCTGTTACATCTTCATAGGCGGGCGTGTGACGGTCCAGGAAAAAAAATAACGGTTACCATCATGAGGCCGTGATTTGTGGTACAGAATCACGGTACCTTTACACTGCAACATCACGCAATTTTCCGAGTCGTGATGACTATAACATAATTACTGCCGTGCCACTAACGTTCCCACCTAGAATTGAGCTATAGGCCACGTAGTTACGCCCGTACAGACCGAGACACCGTGCGTCAGCCTTTGCGTGCTTGCGTGCGTTACATCCACCTAGTAGGTGGTAGTAAATGTAACGTGAGGACAGTAAGTATAGTTATTATAAAGCAAGCAAGACGCCCACAGAGCGCACCTTTGCTCATACGACGTCGTACGTGACGACTTTCCGCGCGCACACCCATACGCAGAAACTACATATTATTTCCGCGGCTCTGTAATTAAAAACCACACGGAAAAATCGAGCAACCGATCATTCAGATGATTTCTGAATATATTACATTCTACTAAGAAACGATTTCACTAACGCGCGAAATTCGAGGAATTATACTGTGCACCAGGAATTTGTACTGAATTGTCTGTGTAATAACTAGACTGCGATCTTCATGTAAATTCCCATATTTGTACATATTTTTATAAAGACTGAAATAACAGAAAAATTTCGTTTATTGACTAAAAGTTTTCTTATGATGAAAAAGAGATAAAGATATTTTTATCTTTATTACCCATTTTCTAAATTAAGGTTTTCAATGAACGCTCCATATTAAAAAGAAACGTACAAATAGATAATATACAGATTACTACATTGTCAATTTACGAGGAAGAAATAAATATTTTGTTGGTTTTAAAACTCGACGAAATTCCTTATTCGTGTTGCGCTCGTTTCATTCTGTTCCTCGTTACGATATTTCGTTTCGCTGCGTACTCACGGCCGCTTTCATCTTCTATTTTCCCCATGGCTCGGCCTGATTTCCATTTTGTTTTGCCTGATCTTCGACATTACGCCGAGCGTCATTGAAGAAAATAAAGTTTCCTCGTTGCCGTCGGAGTTCTGATTAAAAGTTTGCCGATACTACACGATGACGTAGCCCAGGACTAAATTTACCCATCCACTCGTGTACGAAAAAGCGGATAGACGGCGCAGTTCATAGCATCGTGGCACCTGCGGAGCTTAAGTGGAGGACCTGGTTTAAATTGCGCCTCTAATTTCGTCTATCTTGAGGAGCTCACCAACTACGTCGGCGAATTTCTTTTTCCTCCATCTGTTTCCCCAAAGATTTCATACGCCGCTACTTTTCGCTCATTTTCGATCCTTAAAATACGATGTGACTTTGTAAATACTTTTTTGAAAAACCTATACGCATTTAAAGAATCAACACACAATACAATATCATAGTATTGTTTAAAATGTGTCTTGACTAAACGAAAACTGAATAATAGTACTCACTACTAACAGAATGTTGTTATTAAATTAGCAAATAATAAATAATGATCACGTCAATCCAACAACTAATGGTCGGTTTCTTTGTCTGTTTCAGGTAAGCACCAATTTGCTCTCGATTGGGTAACTAGCACCAATCGTCACAGGTACAGTTCATTCTATTTCTCGAACTAACATCGCGAAAAAATTCCTTAGAGACTGTCGGCAAAGTCGATTGCACCGTGTGGTCGAAAATATTAACCGCATAAAACGCAACTTCCGCGCTGATGAAAGCGAGACTAGGTAATCGTGGAATTCCAATTAAAAAAGTACGTCTCCCATAAAATATTCGGTAAGAAGGCTATCTGGAAATTCTCGTCCGACTAACTGGTCCTGCAGGCTACCATTCGCTAAGGTGGCTGCGCAAGGCTATGACAAAGTAAAGTATATTAAGCTCATCGGCATGCAGAGTTCGCTCGGGCCGGCTTAATACACGGACCGGAGCCTGGGTACATCCACCTCTTCTCTATCTTCCTCGATGGCGACTACCCTTCTCTTTGGTGCCACCGACCCACGGTTTACTGAGGTATCTCCATAGCATCTGCAAGATGGTGTGCCTTTCGCGGAACCCCTACCACTTATTCTTTTGTTCAACCTTTCCTTTACCCTTGAATCTGCCAAGAAACGCACGTCTCATCCTTAACTCGGCATACCTCCCCTTTTTAACAGTATGCAATTGTTCTCGGGGCTCACGTAGTCCGCGATAAAATAATCCACGGTGGTCCTTCAATTTTTTATCTTTAATCCCCGCGATACTAACCGTCCTGCGAAACGCGATTTTGGAGTTCTATTGTAAAAGCAAGACAGTACGGTAATGCCTCGATATATGTGAAAGAGAGTGCAAGAGATGAGATATTTGTGACAAATTCATTATTACCGCTAGGTATAAATAAAGATATTGTTTGTCATTATATCTTATAATTATACTGGGTGCTTCTTTCTTTTTTTTGTAGTGTATATCTATCAATAAATTACCAGACCAAGTTTCACTTTGAATAAAATAGTCGGTTCCACCGCAACAACATTTTATACGAAGAGATTCGTTGACCATTACTTCGCGAATAAATGTGTTGCTGGTAGGTGATCTGAGAAAAGTCTCCGACTGCAAAAAGGGTTAATTTATAATAGAAGAAACAAGATTGGTTTTTAAGGTGGTGGAAACGTCGGGTTGCGGTTGTTTCATTGGAAGTCGCGATTCGCAAAACTGTGCACGGCTGTGCTTTCCCGAGTAACTCGGTTCCTTGACTCATTTTTTCGAAGAACTGCTGCGAGGTTCGCGTTTATGCTACGGCAGCTAAGGGAACACAATAATTCCCACGGGCGGTCATATCTCTTTCGAGCACGCCGAAAAACCGGCCACAACGCACTGTGAATATTAATGAGTCTTTGGAGGGCCGCACCACGGCGACACGATATAGTCGCTTGAAAGGGTTTCGTTGGAAAGGGTGGAGAACTCTGTCAGATAACAGAGTTGGTCGGGAGACCGGTACCAAATGGAACACAGGTCTGGCATAACCCTCTTTTTTCGCCGTGGCTACTTCTACGCAAAGGGAGAGACACCATATTGCTTAATGTCGGGTCTTAAATTCTTTCTTCGATGTGCCAAGCAGGAACTACGAACAGTGCTCGGAATACATATAACAATTTCTAAGTAATCCTTTTACCTCCTTCAAAAACTCTGAAGAGTGAAAAATTGCGTATAAAAAATAAATATATGTAATACATCATATTCATTTCAGAAAAATAATTTTTTTTAAATTTCCTTTACACATTATCAAGTAATCCTTTTAATTCTTGAAAATATTCAAATCGTTTGCTTAAAATTATTATACGTACAGATAATTTTGCTTAGTCTCTGATTTAGGATAAAATCTCAAAACCGTAAAATTATTCATCAAAGTTTTAGCCTTTTCTTTAATTTTCTATTATTATTCACAAATGTGTGACATGCAAAGTATAAGTTGATAACGAAATTGGTTGTTTAGATACGTTGATAGCAAACAAACAATTTCACAAACAGGCGATTGTAAAAGATTAAAACTTTTGCAAAGACCTTATAATTTGTTCTTTTTAACTTCTCTTTATGTAGAGCCATTATCAATAAAGCACTTTATGCGTCGAAAGTAGAATATCCGCAGCGTTCAATGCTTTTAGATTGATGAGATTAACATATACACATCGCCTACTGCATGTCACACGCACAATTCGAATAGATGAGGCTCATCGACGCAATTCATCGGCCTCCGCTCGGCACACGCGACTGATTGTATTGGAAATCAAAACGCAAGCAATCAAAAAAATGTAATTCACGGTGTTTTTACTGTGCAATGTCGTTTATCCGGCGTATCATGCAATATATGTATACGATGTGCTGACGTGTTATATTTATGCAATTGATGCGTACGTGTATAATGAAATGTAAAAGCAACGTGCTTCTGTGTGACACGCGTGTGCTTCACGAAAAATGTCGCATGTGACACGCAACATGGAAAACGCTCATCTGTTTGAATTCTGTATGTGACACGCTGCATGGAAAACACTCGCGTAGTTAAATCAACCCCAAAACATTGAACGCATTTTAAGAAGTTTTATGTGCAGCGCACAAAACCGCTCGTATATCTCAAGCCTTTTGACTTCCCGAAGGCTTTATCTAGCTTCGAAGCTGAACTAATTAAAATTCCCACAATTGTACCTATAACATCAAATAAAAAAATCAACGCGTTTGAATATTAATTATTATCTAATTATTTTATATTTTATAGTAGTAAATTTTAGATTTATTATGGATTTTAAATTTTTGTATTATTTGTGTAGTCATAATGTTGTTAATTTTTGTTCTTTACAATAACGATCACACTTGACATTAGAAATACATTAAAACTTTTTTACTACTAATATTATATTAAATTTATCAGTATAACGAGCCAACAAATGACATCTGCTAATTTTTATGTTAGTATTTGTTTTTATCCTGATATTTGACAAGTGTCCACTTTAGTTTTCCCATTTCCATTCTCACACTTCTTTAATGCAAAATTAAAAATTTATGTGGCATTTTTCTCATTTTCCTCATTTTCCTCGCACTCTAAACCAGCGACCTTTTACAAGAGAACCCTGCCAGTTCATGCAAAGTGAATAAAATTCATGGAAAAATAAGCAAATAGTACCACGCGACAACTTCCTATCTCGAAATTGAAAAGTTTCAGTATCATTCTGTACCCCGGCACACCATAATGCAAAATGTAACAATCTACAGGCTAAACGAATTTAAAATTCAGTTAAGAATGTATCAATATGCTAATCCCGAGTAACGAACGTGCCATAATAATTTTAATAACATAGCACGTTATTTCCATCTTAAATCACTTTAATTACATTTAATAACATCTAACTATACCTCTTTTGCATTAAGCGATTTTTATGGACGGGTAACTCGAAAATAACAAGGGAGTGTGGCGCAGTGAAAGTTTTACTCGAATTCGTTTAACGCGTGTCAAACACGAACTCGATTATGCGCGAGAAAAACCGATTATCGTGGTATCTACCCTTGGGAGACGGAACTTGGGTCTATTCAGACCCAGTATTATAAGCATTCTATCTGAATTCTAATTTTGTAGTAGCTAGTTCAAATTATGTACAGTGAGAAGATTAATATCGATGTCGAAGTATTACAGTAGGTGATCAAATTATTGTGTCAATTATTTTGTTATGAAACTTTTATCGACATATTTGTGACCTTTTTCTGATGAATTTTTTCTGATTGATTTTCTGTAAAAACTATATCGGTCAAGGTTCAAACGTAGATGAACTCTTCAATTTATGCAAACAGTTCCAATAATTCGATGTGTAGGTTAGAAAATATGTAAATAATGAAACTGACAAGAACGAATTTATCCGTGGCTGTCATGAAACTCCCAGCACCATCTGCCTGGAGATTAACGGATGTAAAATTTGCACGCAGACCGGCACTATACCGGTATTCGAACGCAATAAGAGCTCATAAACGCATTTCGCCGGCGACGTCATAAAAATACCTTATCCCTCGTTCCAATTTTCCATGAGACTCGTTCATAACCAATATAATCGTTGAGAATACGTCAGAATAAATGATCCCTTCGACGCTCCTCGAATTCCCATCATACCTACGTAAAATCGCCATTTCCATTCCTCTTTATTAAAAGAAAATCGACCGTCCGGTATTCCGACATACGTATGTATGTATATGTGGAGAAGTAACCAGATATTCCTCCAGGGGCATCGTGTTACCGGTCCCCGAAACTGCTCCCTCGATTTCGATCACGGCCGCGCCGGCCTCGCGAATCGTAAATCACCGTCGCCGGTCTGTCCTTTCTCTAGTTTTAGTGAATTATCCATCATCGAGATTGAAAAGGTTTTCGGAACAATTATCGAAAGACAAGGGAGCGAGCTCCGCCGGAATCAAACGAAGGGGTTGATCAACGGCATGCAGTGGGGTTAAACGTCGAACGGCTGCACTACACTGCATGGTACACTCCTGGATAAAATGATAGCACATGTGAGGAATCTTTAATTTCTTGAAGAATTTCTCGTGATCTGCGCAACGAATAAACACTTAACCTCACCCAGACTTTTGTCTAACCTTTTTAGTAGGCATTCGGAAAATCTAAAAAAAATTCTGGATTATGAAAGTCCTTATTTTAATATATAATTTGAAAGGACAAAAATGTGTACACCATTAACACTAAGCTTACCACTGCCGGTCAAATAACCGATCTTCATTTCACAATTATTGAAATTATGTTTACGTAAATAAACAGAGTTTTGTCATTTTTGTAAGCAAAAACATTTTAATGGCTTCTAGCGCTCGGTAGGTTTAGTGTTAATGGGAAAAATAAATATTGGAATAGTGAAATTTCACTGTGAATATAAACAGCAGGCTGTCCACGAAGGGTTCATCGTCCTGGAAGAGTTAAAAGGCACGTGTTGTAATTTTGTCTAGGAGTGTAGGTGGCCGGTGCATTAGCGTCGAAACTGTTCGGTCCCTCCACGAAATATTCCACGTTGTCTTTGACGCAGTCTGCGCGGATGAGGCTGCGATATGGTGGCTCTTGCGCCTATGTGATGTGTCGCCCGTCAATCGGTGAGCTATGGCGAGAAGAAAGTTTTGGCTCGCCCTCTTTCCTGCCCTTCTACATTGCGCTTCCTACGTTTGCTCCGTGGAACTTTTAAGAGAAATGTGAAAGTTGGATAGAGAATGGATAGGGTGGAGTTATCTATTGATGGGACGAGATATCTCTGTTTCTCTCTCTCTCTCTCTTGCTCTCTCCACTACATCCTCCTCTGTCGCGTGCCTCCACGCCGCCGTTGTCCTCTTCCTCAATCTTTGCCTTATGCGGTTTCGCCTGTGTACGTATTTTTGAGATTTCCTCTGCACCTACATACGTACCGTGCATCGAGCTCCACCCCCTTGGAAATGACATTCTTCGTCGTCTTTTGTGGGCCAACGTCAAGCCAGACAGAATGATTGCGCATCTCTGGGTCGCCGGGAACGAGAGCAATTCATGTGCTCTACAATGACGCACGTTCCACAGCTACTATTTATATGTATTGTAATAAATCACGCGCATTGTGCGGTTACAAATTTATGTGCGCTCACGGAAGACGTTCTGCCTCGCTAAATTTTTCCGTGTCTCTTGCAAAAAGTCTATTGCATATTGTAAGTGTCACAATGCGTGGAAGGACAGTTGGCACAAAATCATGTGGATAGTTAACGAAAATAGTCAATGTTCTAAAGTTTGCACATTAACCTTCGCAAGGCAATGTGGGGTCTCAGAGACCCCAGCTTCAGATTTTTGAAAAGAATTTTTATATGAATAAAATTAAATCTATTTGTTCACTTTTTATTCTGTGTTATTCTTTATCCCAAATTTATTGAAAACGAGGCTATTTATGAAATTCATTTGTCGGGGTCTAAGAGACCCCACCTTACTATTTATGTGTTATCAGACCTTACCTTGCGAGGGTTAAGTAAAAACATCAAACGATTTAAAAAATGAGATTATATTATTTCCAATCTATTGCAATTATTGAGATAAAAATTACCTTTCTATTTAACTCCAAGTTGTTATAATCGAGGCAGAACGTTTTTTTATTCAGTTTCCGAGTTTCCATTTAGTCAATCAGAGGATTTATTCTCATTTTCTCGCATGTCACATCGTTCTTCCTATCGCAGACGCTTAACCAGCGGGCTTCTCTTCATAATGTCGTGAACGTCCTCTAGAGCGAAGATATCTCGAGCCAGGGCGACATTTTTCCTTTCACCGGCGCTGCCCAAAATTAATTGCCACTTCATTTTTATCGCCGTCTATTTATCCCGGCAGTTGCTGCGTTGTCCCTTATTCCCCGACAACTGTCTCATTAATCAAGCCTTCTTCGTCGTCAGAACGAAGGTTCCTCTGGCTCCGCAGCCTCCAAAAGATTTGCTGACGTGCTGGACTACGTGATCTTGATTGATCGTCGCTGACTGATCGATCTCCATAACGAGCCTGTTGAGCACAAAGAATTCCATTACAATATAACGATCTTCGAGATTACATTATACCTTGTTATACTCGGCATTTACTTTTTCTCTCAACAGATTTCAAGAATAATACGATCTGGAAACGAAAGGTGTACACAAATCGTTTAATCACAGAAATTGTTATCGACTGCTCCTTTCGAGAATTCATCTTCAACGAAATTTATGTCACACACTGTTATTGTTCATTAGAAATTTAATTTAATTTTATATTATTATTTTTATTTAATTTAATATAGACAAAAGTACCTGCCATTTTGTGCACAGATGTCTTATACATATTCTAATATTATAACACATTGTAACACTATCTATAATGCTAGATATAAAATTTTGATTCGTAAACTAATAAGCTCTATTAATATTTTATTTATTAGAGAAAAATATTAAAAATTACTTTTCTGTTTTTAGTACATAGTTTCATAAAGCTAGTCTGTAACTTGTTTAAAAATAACGTGAAATATGTTTATTAAAATTCAGTTATACACGGTCTCAAGCATTAGAAACATAAGAAAATAATAAAATTGTATGCAATAAAGTGTGCGTGTTAATCTACAAGTTTAATGTGTCAACGTCTCTGGCTCTATCGTTTTAAAGACCAGCAAACTTTTAAAAACTTTTACGCTTTACCTTTTAAGATTTAAACAGTGAAAATACTTCTCCGTTCATCGATACAAATTGCTATAGTTTTGAACAAATGTGATTACAGTACTCGTGCCTCGCAATCGTAAAGAGGTTGTGATTACACATCAATGCTGCGATTTCTAGGTTATTAATGAGTGAAGATAAGGTGTAAAGAAAGGGTAGCCAGATTAAAATCTTACTGTGCCATTAAACTATGTTCGTGTTCCACATGTGCATATTTTTTGTCGTGGCAACGTTAACATACCTGTGTGCTACTTCGTGGAAAGCTTAATTAGAGATTGATTTAAAAACACATATTTAACATTTAGTTGTTCTTTAGTAAATATCACCATTTTACTTATTCCTTGAATCCTATTTAATTAAATGTTTGCACTTGTTAGTCTAATCTTTTAAACTTATGCTGGTTGTAGAAATTTAAACTAATCGGTCTATAAGGAATTTGATTCAAATAATATTTACATATTTCAAGCTTGAATATTCCATCGATATTAACCATCGTGTATAATTTAAGCAACTTCTAATATTTCCTCCAAACCTTCTAAATCTTGAAACATAAACTGTTCAACAGGAGTAGGAATAATTCAGAAGCTCGGTTGAAAGTGGGACATCCGGTAAATGAAATTCAGAAGCCTGGAGGCTGGTTGAACACACGGAAGAATCGATAGGTACACGCAGAATTTACAACGATGCTCGGCCGCTGCGGTCGTGAAATTTCACCCTCGTTTATTAAAATCATATTAATTCCAGGTTAAATGTATCTTGATGTCAGCAAACAGAATCACCTCTTATTTGGAAGTATGTCGCCGGTAAACGCAATCGAATATTAATAAGTGTAATCACACAGTTGTCATTTACGATTAACGCACGCGGTATGCGGTGAAGTTCGGTAATCGATTTAATATCGGCCGACGGTTTATCTCATAATTTCATTAACACTCGTTCGCGTGTGACGGTACAATTCGCTTTTGAACTCCCAGCCAGTCCATTGTTCATCGTTCGTCGAACGACCGTCGCGTTAGAAGAAGGAAAATTATAGGCGAACTTCGGAATAATATGTGACCGTGTCCCATGATGTTTGCACACCGTAAAACAACATACGTGGCCATAATTCTTCCGTTTTCATGTCACCATTAAAACTATAACTTCGCCGTGCCCGACTTCTCATAATGCATTATGATTCCACCGTCACGCTTTGATGTGTTTCCCGAAGTTATGATATCTTTGTGTCTCGCGTTTTCGCTGTCCCGCGTAATTGCTGCGACACAGTCGGATTTGATTGTAGCAATTTGCTGGCCAGTTTCTAGCTTCGAATATTACAACCGTGATTAAAAGTTTGCCTTTTTTCAAAGAGAGGAAGCGGATATGAAATTTTAATCACGCGGTATCTGAACTTACGAAGTAATGTAAACCTAAATATTTTATTATAAACTACACTTGTCCCTTCATATTGTGCTCTGTCTGTGCTTTATTATAAATTACATAGTACACTTATGTAATTTGGGGTCTCTGCACATTAAAATAAATATTAATTATACTAACGCGTTACAACAACGCAAGTGTTATAACATATTTTTGTATATTTATTCTGCGAGAGACCTCTGGTATAATGTAGAAACAAGGCTTTCGTCGCTGCATCCATTTTTCATTCCCATAAGCGCACTACTGTTGGATAAAAGTATCATGCCAGCAGGGATAATTCTTCAGCTAAGCCAGCCGCAGAATGCCATTAAAAATTGGCTGCGGAAGTGTTTAATCTCTGGTTGAAAAATATTAAATTATTACATATTTCCTGCTAAATTGTAGGACTGCGGATATCACTCAATTTAATACTACTTTTCGTATTTCCATCAATATTCACTTTTTAGATTAAATTCGAAGTTATAATAAACGTGTAACCTATTTTTCATTTAATTGTTAATGGTAAAGTACTCCGATCAGCATAGTTATGGAAGGCACCATAATCCGAGGGGTACCTTAAGTGTCAAGCTACGTTTACTTTTATTGCGTTCAGGTCGCACGCACCTGTTATGAATATTTGCAAAGTGTTCCGCGACATTACAAGACCTATTACAAAGCTATAAAAATGATTGTTGACAAGAAAGAGGGGTAATCTCAAAAGTGTGTCGTAAAATAAAACATGTACTTGTGATTAGGTTCCTATTACCATGTCTGATCATGGTTATCCGTATCTACTGTGTAGAAACAGTATGCCTGCTCATGAATTTTCAAACTAAATTTTTTAGAAAAAGAAGCTCTAGATATAAAACTATTATGGCCGAACTGTAATAGTTTACAATCTATGGCTGTTGCCAAGACATTCAAGGCAAGCCATGTTAACAAACAGAAGACAGTAACTCGTTGACTGTAAGCTGCGCAACACGCACATATAATAATAACTAGACAGTGGATTTTATGACAAAAATGAGTAGGTGTAATTTAAAACACGAAAAACATTAGACGAATTTAAAAATATTTATGACAAAAATGAGTAGGTGTAATTTAAAACATGAAGAACATTAAACTTATTTAAATTTTGAGTTTAAAAATATTTTTGTATCATTTTCAACCTATTGAACGTATTAAGAGTGAAGATTTTCTATGTCGCTCCGGTTTGTTGCAATTCAGATAGAAAATCTTTATTTTGCATAAAGATTTTCTAATTCTAAGTCTAATAACTTTTATAAAAGCCCTACAGAAAGACTCACCCTGTACCACTAAAATCTACTTCAAAAATTGTTTATATATACAATTTTTACTTCAAAGTTGTACATAGAAATGTTTCAAGTGAGAGTTGAAACAAGCACAGAAACCTTTTTCTAGTAACTCGCTGACGATAAAGCTTCGACGAGCGCGGCGTCGAAAGAAATGATATAGCCACGGATTAAAAAGACGTATAGCGTATACATTTTCTTGCGGCGACCTATCATAACAACATCAGCGAGGGGTCCAATGTGGCAGACCGATGTCCCCAACGTGTTAAATCTCGTGGAATCGGCGTTTTGCGCGAGTAGCTGAATTAACGACGCGGTGAAGTTTTTGCTTCGTTCCGTGTCTGGCTATGGTGGACTGACCGCAATGGTGGCTGGAGCAGGGAGCTGCGCAGATCGCGGGATAGATTCTTGAAACAAAAGGCGATAGATAGGTATGGACAAAGGACAGAAATGGGGATGGAAAGTGCGGCCATGAACGGTAACAACCACGCCGACGCGATGCGAGAACCGCCTCTTATTCTCAAACACGACTTTGTTGGATTTATGGATTATAAAGAAGAGCGGGACGAAGGAACTCTGCTTGTGACAACACGACAATGAGAGGACGAGAAAGAAGTGAGCGATAAAGCTGTCGTGGAAATGCATAATTTATATACGGCTTCCTTGTACACCTTCCTTCCACCCCTCGCTCGTCACCAACCCTTTTGGCTAGCAATAAATAATGCGCTACTCGGAGAAAGATAGACCAACAGGGGCGGAAGCGGCAGGAAATAGGGCCGCGTGTTTGCCAGTCCTCTAAGCGCTAAAGTCGGCGATTAATTATTGTCTAAAAAAAGATTCTAGGAAAATCTGATTTGGCACGCTCGATGCTAGCAGACTCAAGGTTTTGGCAGTGTTATCCTTTACGGCGTTGTCGCGAGTTATTTATTCCAATCTCATGCACTTTGGAATGCTCTTCCGAAAATGGAAATCTCTGCGTTTCGGGACGTTTTGGATGACCCAGTTCATACCGCCCTTTAAGATGACGCTTACTGCTTGATACAGTCTGCGTGAACGATGACATTTCTGAAAATTAAAGCTGTGGAACAATGCAAGTTACGGATCGTAAAATTAATTAATTGCCATACTAATGCTCATAAGAGTCTCAAAAAATCGAAATGACTTTTCCAACAAGTCTAATCATTTGTTTTACTTAATAGATGGTGGTAAAAAGTGATTTTTAAGTTCAGTGAAACGGTTGTCTTGATTATATTTGGCCGACATGGTAGTAATTGGATTTTTATTATGAAGAAACTACATCTTGTGCTTTCTTTAGGAGTGGAGAAATAGAATATAGATAATCCCCGTTAATAGAACTTTTGTCGAGAAGTTTCCCGAACGAAATCCAACAAATATTTGTCGAACGGTCCCCACGAACGGCAACGACCTGAACACGATTTAGCGACAGCAATCGTTCCACTTTCCATCACGTTTCCGTCAGTTTGCATTTATAAGTGCACTGGGTTCGATCCAATGTCACGAGATTTGTTTTGCATAAAGCAGGGGGAATTCGTTTCCTCGTGCGCATTCGGGTTCGACTGTGAAATCCCGGAGAATTCTTTTATTAGAAAGACTCCGATGCTGCAGTTCCCTTCGCTTCCCAATGGCATCGTAAAGAATTACCACTATTCCCAAAAGTTAGCGAAAGAGGATAAGTAAGAAAAGGGAGCGGTTCCCTCCTTTACGGCGAACAGCGAGCGGCGAGCGGCGCGGTGGCGGGGTTCGCCTCGAAGAAGTTCCAGTAGCTCTTTCTCCAGGGGTAACTGAAATTAGGTTTGCAAAGAGGTAAACATCAGCGGGACTCTACGTTTGCATAAACGGAAGGCGTTGCTTGCATGGGGGGCACGGTGACAAATGCCTGTCGTCGTAGTCGTCGCCCGTCGTCTTCCTTCTTCTTCGTCCTTATCCTTTTCCGGTCGGTAGCTGGGCGTGCTAGGTGCTTCGTCGACTGCGGCGCAACTTTTGCGAGACGGAGTTCGTTTTTGCGCCATTAGGACCACTTTGTTCGGCTCTCTGTGAAACCCACGACTCCGCAAATACTCCCTTACGACTGCGAGGCAGCGCACTAGAACTTGCTATATGAGAACAGTCGAGATACACGGGAACTCTAAACGAAACAGCTCACGATTGCAGAAAGTAGATACCCTAAGTAAATATTCTGAGGACACTGCGACAGCCTCGCTGCGTATCGTTGATTCGTGCACGAAAAATAGTCGGATAATCACCGCAGTCTTCTCGAACTTTTTCACTGAATTTCAACTGACTTCGTTTTATTCTTTCATTAGAAGTTTCTCACCGATATACTGCCTCTATACGAAACAGCTGATTTAGGAATTAATAAAGATTAATCAGAATTTAAAAGAACTTCAATAGAAGGACTTTCTTCGTAGGATCGCTAAAGTATTGGATGTCAATATCTGATTTCTCCTCTATTAAAATCATTCAGGGAAGTTTAGTTTACTCTCTATTTCTTGCAATCGATGCAAGCAGGGATAAAGCATGTATAAATATTTTTAAAAATTCATATAAGTTTTTGATCTATTTGACATTTTTCCCCAAGTTATAATATTTCCATAACTACAATCTTCTAGATTTTTTATTGACTGAAGTATATTGAATTTCCAGGTGGTCGAATTTCTATTTTCTTACACAAACGTCAAAAGTGAATACCGATATAGTAGACTGCACATGAATAAACCGATTTATTTCATAGTTTTCTGTAGAAGCATATTTCCAACAACTGTAAAATAAATATATTTTAGTATTAGTACGCTGGAGTATGTCATCCTTATGCACTGCTGTGTTGTAAATCAAAGACTCTAGTTTGTCAGAAGGATTACTGGAAGACAGAAACGACGATAACTCGGAAACAAGGTCAGATAGAGCAAGCGTTTTACAAACTTTTTCTTTTATTTATGTGTACCGAATGTATCAGCGAAGTTACATTCATATGCAACTTACTTTGTTTAGGATAGCGAGCTACATATTTCACTTTTAAAATGCTAATACTGCAAGAGGTATAAACAGAAACCTTACTTTGTGCGATATTTCTGGTACACTATTTGTAATCTTGAACAGTCTCCAAGGATGGGTAGAGTTCCATTTCGAATAGTAAATAATAAACAGTCCATTTTATTTTAAATCGTGCGAAACTAGCTTTATTTTAAAAGCTTACTTACTTACTTAAGCTTACTTTATTTTAAAACTAGCATTGAACGTACTGAAAATAATTGGATCTATTTCGCAGGCTTCCTGTTTAACTTCATTAATTCTCTGTTCACGAAAGGAAAACCCTTTATTCATCCCTTTATTCACTTCATTTTTGTCAGTGGAAGGTATTATAATTTCACTTGTCAAGTACAAGATTTTAATTTTAGAGATTATTGAAACATTATATTTCATATACCACATTTTTGTTGCTAACGTTTAGTTCTGTCTGTTACGTAGTTAGCATTTTATTTGGACTGTAGATCGTCTACAATTTCAAACATTGTAAATATTTCTCCTATAAATTCTACTCTCTCTTGGTGTCTGACAGTTCTACTACATCCATGGTATATTTGGAAGCAGGTACAGTGCCAACTTCAGTATGTGGAACTAGATGAATCAATAAACTCAAGTGGGAAGCGGCACGTTTCTTTATTACAAATTCATGCTGCAGCTATCGTTAAAAGTAAACTCAGCCGGACTTAAATAATACAACATTTTTCCGACTATAGTCCTGTTTAGAAAACAAACAGTGTTCGACGTTAAGGGTGCATTCTAGAATGACAAATCATCCCTAAACTTTTTCAAAAATTCTTCATAAGAAATGTTTAAAGGTTAACTACAAATTTTTTATTTATCAAAATCCAAAATTTTCGGTCACGAGTCGAGTGAAAGATCAAGCTAAAACTATAAGGAACGGTATCGAAGAGCATCTTGTTCGAGAAAGCTTCTGCGCGGACCAGAGTCGAGCCGCGACGAAAGCGTAGTAAAAAGCTGCTGTGAAACGAAAACCGTAGGAAGTCGGGTACGAGAAAACGAGACGGGGGAAGGAAATCGAAAGAGAGAAGCTGGCTGTCAGGTGGGCGGTGGAATCGTAAATGACGATGGTGTGAGAGATCATAGGGGTAGCTGGGAGGTGATCGGGAGAGGGGGTGCACACCGTGATGCTCAGTTGTTCAAGAGTTGTTTCATCGAACACGCGTATACGCTCTACTAGCCAAGACGAGCGACTGTGGGCACGGTAAATGCGCGCGGTAAGCTGCTGTCATTAAAATGTTCCGCAAGATCGACTACGGTCGAGGTCTGCGGCCTGGGCGATGGTAATGCGATGCTCCTTCTCTCTCTGTCCCTCCAGAGTTCGCCTTTCTCGCGTCCCTACCCTCTCTCCGGTGCGGTCGTGCAAAGAGGTGTAGGAGGAATATTCCGACGGTGGAGTGGGTGGACTTGATGGACATTGCATTGTGCGCCATAATGATGCATTCTACAGCTCACGTAATTCGTATGCGTCGTCGGCGACGTTTCGCCCCCGCGCATTATTAAAACGTGCATTCGAAGGAAAAAACCTCCGAGGTTCCGCCCGGCCATGTCCGCGCGCCATTGTTCGCCGCCGGCCGGGATAGAGGCGTTCGCACCGAGAAAACCCCATTGCCTTTCTTTCTCTTCCTTCCCTTTATCCTTAGCTTGCCCTTCACCAAAGGCGAGATTTCGAGGAACGCCGGAATTTAAGGGAATATAGCTAATGCTTCTCTCGTCGTCACGAAAATACGCGCCACGACGACGATCGTTGCGCTGCCGGGGGTGAGCCTGCTTCGTTATGAGACGAATATATGTATGTCAACCGGAGTTTCTGATTAGCGTAATTTGTTTTTAGGGACGTGTCAGGACGTCTACTAGGTCGTGCCGTTTCTCATCATTAGACTGCAGATCTTCAGACAAAATTGAAAATTTTTTAGCGAACTATGAGGAATAAAAATAAATTCTTCTCTTGTACTACAATAAGTTTTATAGAAATTTTTGTGCCTATACGTTCCATTGCAAATACAAGAAAATTATATGTAGTCAATATTGGTTAACCAGATTGTCAAGAAAATTTTGAGAAAGTATGGAACCTTCAAGTGACAATTCGAAGTCCTCACGAAATTTACTCACGCGAGACGATTGGCTCGAGACACTGACATTACAGAAGCCGAAGTCTATAAAAATCTCGATCGTAAATCGGAGTAGATTGGGAAAAAGCGAACTCGAGTTTTCCAATTTCTAGCACGCCGTGGAAGCTCATTTAAATACCGAGCGGATAGCTTGAGGTATTTCCCTTGTTAGCAGGATTATGGTCATTCTGACGACGACAGCGGCTCGTATACATGACGACAATTGGGTGACGGTGACCGTCGGCAGTGAACGTAAACCGCGTTTACTGAAATGGCCGGAGACGCAGGACGAAAGAAAATACGAAAGAATGAGGGTGCGCCAGACGCGTCTCGCTACGAATTGAGAGAGGGGTAGAGGGGCGACGGAGAAAAGCGTCGGCCGAATGGAAGAGAAGCGTCGGAGGTAAAAGGAAGGTTAGGTCTTCAAGTGGCCAACGTAGACGTAGTCGTCGCACGTCCATTTTATTAGAGCATCTTTCAGCGTGGAATCTTATATCGTTTGTCCACCGTCGGCTATTCACCCCTGTCGTATTCTTTCTCTACTTCTCTCGGGCCCACTTTCTGCGCTATACATCATCACTTTTCGCCGAATAACATTAAGGGGAAGGGTGCCCGACTAAGGGTAACTAGAATCCACTAGAATCTAACTAGATTTTGGGTCGAAACGTGGGTTTGCGGGCAACGACTTTTTGTCCTTATACGAGCGTATTTTGAGCTGCACGAAGGTTCATTTGATAGAGGAAGGTTCAGCGCAGATCGCGCTGGTCATGAGAGAACGAGATTATGTTTATATCTAATAATACGAGTGTCCAAAGTAGAGCAAAAATCGAGAATTTTCGCTCTATAAGGATAAAAAGTATAAGGATAAAAACGTCGCGACCAGCAACCCATGTTTCGACCCAAAATCTAATTAGATTCTAGTGGATTCTAGTTCCTTCATCAGAAAAGTCACGTGGGTACCCTTCCACCTTAAGCCTAATGGTTCCTTCTGTATCTATTAGCACTCTATCCTTTCTCTCAAATCAAAGATATCCACTAATTCTATTCCAATATTGTTCCCGACGATGAACGATTTGCAATATTAATCGTAGGAATAATGGTGGCTCCTTAATCACAGTAAAATATTTGCCTTTCATTAGTCGTTGTTCTATACATAGAGCACAAATTCAATAATTTGTTTGATGTCCAATAGCAATCCTCCCTCTTTATCTATGTTTCTTCATTTAAGCTTACCCAAACCTAAGTGTGAGTGAGGTTCACACAATTATACATCGTGGACAACATTTCTAAATTGCATAATTACTTACTTAACAACATCCATATTTTTTAAATTCGATTTAAAGTGAAGATTTTTCAGATTGCTTCTTAACAAATATTTACCAAAAGGTTTCTTATACGTATAAGTAGCCCAGTCCCAAGATATAGACCTCGTAGGGGTGAGTAACGCCACACTGCTCGCGAAACGTAATCTTAGCAGCACAGAACTATTCGAAACGACCGGGAAAGTGATTAATTGAATTCGCAGATGGTTATCAGAAGCATCAATTTGTACCACATGTTATCATATAAAAGAGATCTACGCTAATTAGTTTTCTCCATGGCAGTAGAACGGAATCTACAGCTGATCTAGCATGGCTAGATCTTTAGCGTTTGCCCCGTAAGGTATAAAGTTTGGTAGTAGCTGCTACGATAGAATCATCAACAGTGTCGTCATTTATCATCGGAACATCAGTTTTAGTCGCGCACAACAATGATGCGTCGTATAGAAAAACATGGAGCATTTGTTTTGTAAGATGATTAATGCTTTCCCAGGAAAAGGAAAATAGTGGACGCGACGCTGGATAAACTCGGAGAGTGCGTTGTTTTACCGTAATTAGGAGCACACTTTTCAACTTTTTCCAGGGAACGATAAACTGTCACATCTTGATCTGCGGCTTCCATTCTTTCCAGAACGCGACGGTCTGCGGCTTCGAAGCCTTGATGACCTTTTCACCCTGACCTACCCTAAGACAATTGCCTGTATTAATCATTCACAAACTGCCTACGTGATTTACAATTTAATATATTTTACATATTAATATAGTACAATGTATCATAAGCATATGTTACTAAATTCTTTGACTCCCTGCAATCTGTAATACAGCCGAGTCAGATTTCCTCTAACGTGTTTTATATTTTTATTTAGTAGTTACTAATATTAGTAATTATTGCGTTCAAACCACGCACAGTATCAACTGAGCAAGCCAGGCAAGAGTTAATTATAGTGTAGCCAACTTGACAAACCATTTGCTATCAATTTCCTGAATTGCAGTATCCGTCAGCAGAAAGCGATAAAAAAAGTTAGTATAGCAATTTATCAGATATACACAAGTGTATGTAAATATTCTTCGACTTTATTGACTTCCTTGATCCTTATCGACCACAAATATACACTATTAATTATGTATTATAAGAATTCTTATGAACGTAGAATTATAAAAGAATTTATTTTTCCAAAATACTATGTAACCATCCAGAAAAGAATCTTTACAATCTCAACAATTGCGAAATGAGGAATCTGAAATCCGGCATTTTTACTTCCGGTTCCAGTATTGCTGGTGTCTCAGCATCTACATTAGTATTAACCTTCGCTAGGTAATGTGGAGTCTCAGAGACCCCAGAGCTTCAGATTTTTTAAAAGAATTTTTATATGAATAAAATTGAATCTGTTTGTTTACTTTTTATCCTGTGTTATTCTTTATCCCAAATGTATTAAAAACGAGGCTATTTATGAAATTCATTTGTTGGGGTCTAAGAGACCCACCTTACTATTTATGTGTTATTAGACCTTACCTTGCGAGGGTTAAGTTTAGCGTCGTCCCCGCATCACGCAAGGGCCGTGAAAATAAAATTCCTCCGGATTTTTGCAAATCCTGAAAATATTCCAGAGGGACACAGTTATTGTTCCACCTCATAAATACCATACAGTGGTACAGAAGATATTCGGATTTTAGCCAGCAGCGTTGAAGCACGCGCGATAACAGTCTCCGCGAAATAAAGAGACGTTTCGGTAATATATTCGTATAACCAGGGCCGGATGGCTGACTGGGATTTCGGAAGAGATGAGACACAAGTCTCGCCTATGTATGCGCATAGAAGATTTCAGCGTGGACCACAACATTACCATAAAGCCGCCACGGCGGTTATGCATAAGCATAATTTTTCCAGCGGCATAGCTTGCTCGTTGCAGAGCTTACGAGGGTCGCGGCGGTTGCCCCATCTCTAATTGGTCATGCGGCTAAACATTGCATAAATTCGCAATAAAGCTGGCCCCCGGGGGTCACGGTCCGTTTTGTCGACGTCCAAATTACCCGGGATTTTCTTTGCGCGCACTAATTTTCGGTCGTTGGATTCTCTGTAACCGTCGTTTGCCAACTTAGGAGCACGACAGTCACCCTCTGTTGCTCGGGGCGCCACGCGACCAAGAAACAGATCTGATTTATCCGACATTCCCGTGTCCTCGAATCGCCCCTCCCCCCCTCTCTCTCCCTCTCTCTCTTTCCTTTCCAGCTCCTCCCGGGCTACCAATAATTGAAGAGTGCTTGGATAAATAATCGTTTCTTTTCGGTACGGCCCGACGAATCGTTTGTATTGGGGTGGGTGGAAAAGGACAATTAATTGGTTCGCGAGATTCCTCGGACCTTGTTTGCTTTCTCGCAGAGACAATGAAATATTCAGCGCGTTCAGAGAGCTCCATTATACGATCAAGATATACACACTTTGTACTCGATTTCCCGGATGTGCAAAAAGAGAGTTAAAGAACGAGGGGGAACAGATTCTATTCGTCAGAGAGGAATAGTATTGATTTTCTTTTATTCAAGCCACTCATTAACGGTTTTTCACATTGATGTTTAACTTTTTCCTCAAGTTCATTAGGTGCTCCACTTTGCTCCCGTCCCTTCTCTTCATTCTTCCTCCGAATCCTGGACCCTTTCTTTCTAACTGCCGCGGCTTCTACACCCTTATACTTTCGCTTTCTTAGTCTTGTAGTGCTAAAAAGCGGCGGAGCGAAAGGACTGAGTGCCCAGGGCGCTACTTATAACGACAGTCGAGTGAACTCTCAAAGTTCCTTTCAAGCTTCTTTGTCGCCGTGATGTCCTATCAGCCCTGACAGATCTTTGGTAATGATTACTTTGCGGGAACGCTTTCCGCTTATCGAGATATTTGCGTTTGCGCGATTGTCTTTTGAGAATCGGTATCAACGGCGAACTGCGTGTCTCCCTTTCTTTGGATGGAAATTTAAATTGGAGCTGCGACACTCTTCGTCAGATGCTAAACTTACTATGTTTCTAGCTACTACTTTCATATTTCACTCGGGCAATTTCTTCATAAATGCATAAAAATCCGCAGTCTATTTTTCTTAATTTTCCACAAGCCGTCGAATTATATATAGAAGAATAATGATTGTGATTTTTTCTTTGTGATTCGCCCTCCACCTAAAAAGACAGGAACATATTTCCAAACATGTTCAACAGTTTTAGTTTATTGTGTGTGTTAGAAAAATTCAGACTTTTATTTAAAAAAGTAAATGCGAAGAATTGGGACGCCTCGAATCTCAGTGTGACTATTAAGTACTTATGCGCGTGTTTGCATAATCTGATATAATCTCACTTTCTCTTCTTGCGTGTTCTCCAATCCGATAAATGTAATCACTCTATGATTTTCATAGCAAGGCAATTAAACCGATTAAGATGTATGTAATGGTAACATAATAGGAACCAGTGTTTCCATTTATTCAGTAACCATGTTTTTTTACCGACACAGTTTTTTTAATAACAAAATAGATCGAGATCGTCAGACTTGTTAATACTCTCTTCTACGGAATTAAAAATTGTAAAATATTCTAATAGATTTTCTAATAAATTTAACAAAAACGTAATGATCGTCCTCGATCTCTTTAATGTACATTGCAACGTTCAATGAAATTGTTTAGCTCCTCTGTCACATTCAATTTAATTATGTCAATGGGTTCTCTTCTTAGCTTAATGTTGATTTTGAAAAATAAAAGTATGTCACTGGGTTAAGATTTGAATATCAGCTGTTACCTGTAAATGTATGCATTCTGACTGATACTTTTAAGGATTAGTAGAAAAGTTTTTGTGTTTAACCATAAGGTTTTTCAGAAAATCCAGAAATAAAGTAATTTCAGATAACGTTTGATCAGTTAAGAGTTTAGCAGGATAAGGATAACAAATTTTCGACTCGCAACTGAATTGTGAAGCAAAGTGTTGACGCAGTAGAACAGCCCTTTGTATCAGAAAAATTGGGGCAACTACTCCTTCAGATTTTCTCGCGAAGATAACAATGCAAATAATAGTGAGAGTTTTTATTAATCAACGTCTACTGCCGGTGCAAAATACTTATCAATTCGAGAACGGAATGCAACTGTTACAACGTTTCATTAAAAGAAAATCTCGATAACCGCTACTACTTACCCAGAGACCGATATTATCTAGCTCCATAACCTTGCAGTGGCGTAGGATGTCGGGAATGGTGGTCGTAGGTGTATAAAGTACAGAACGGGGATCGGCAGAAACTGTGCGAATTACGTCTAAAATCCATTCTCCGCAATTAAGTCAAGAATTGGGATATTAATAATCGCGGATGCGCGTACAAAGCGAAATAATAATTCATCGCCGAGCCGAAAAGGGCGTCGGTTTCCATGGGTTGGAGCGGCCCGCGTTGAGATGCCACTACCGCCACTGTCCCCTCCTTAAATTTCGGCTAGCAAACGAGAATCCAATTAGTTCGTATTTATTACCGCCTCCAACGACATATATCTCACCTACTGGCTCACGTGTTAATCTTCCACCTTACCCTTCCAGCTCAGGCACCAGTTTTCCTTTCTCTACATTCCACCTCGCGCGGACGTAACCGTTTCACGAGCAGTGCCATATGATCTTTACGAGTCAATTTTCCAATTGAACTCGTTTCGAAAAGACGTACAGCGAACTCTAAAAATATTTGAACACTAAATTCCCAATTCTCGAAAAATTGTCGGTATTACATCCTAGAAATTTTAGACAGCAATAAATTTCTTTTGAAGCTTAAAGCATCTCCTTCTGAAGGACATTACCCATTTTCTTCTAAGATATTGGATTATCACATTACGTAGAGGGTGAGAAACAGAAGACTTGTTTTTCAAAAACTGGCCTTTTTTCGTAGTTAAATCCACAACAGATTTGAAGATTGAAGCCACCCCTTTGCAACAACCTCTTAAAAATTATTGTACGATTTTTTTAACTCATTGGAAAATCAAAAAATATGTTTCGGAACTGAGTCTGTCGTAGATTCGAAGATTGAAGTTATCCCTTTACAACAGCTTCCTAAAAGTTCATGTATGATATTTTTTGGATGATTTATAGATTCAACGAATTCATTAGAAAGTACTGTAGAATATAGAAGTAATTTTCTCGTCTGCGAGGGGTTAATATCCTGTTTCTCATTGATTGGAATGAGCACGTACGAGTTCCGTGCGGAAGAAAGCGAAACTGAGAAAAAACCTGGTCGATTCGGCGGGACATCGATGCGTGGATCGATATAGGAAATCGTTAACCAAACATTGCGTTACCGCGGGAGTGAGTCGTTCGAAGTTCCTATTGGCATGCACACCAGATGGTTGTACGATCGATCGTTAAATCCGACATCGTTCGTTCGTAGATACATGACACGACTGGCAGGGATTGCAATTTTCGTCGACGTAAAATTGACAGGCACGTTATTACGAGATGAGCTTCGTCGTGGGGCTCTCTGTCCTCCTCTCGCGGCGTCCGCCACGGCGTTCTTTCTTCCTCGGGAGGTTTTAATTATTCCAGACCGAGATTTAATATCGTACGATAACCGCCGTCGTGTGACCGAACATTCTCACACGTGTACGTAACAGGAGCACGTCTTCCCGGACACATACTTCGAAGCTGGTTATTAAATTTTCACTGAGAGGCGAACAGTCTTAAATATCGATTTTACCCGCTTTCTTTTTCCCCTTTTTCACCGGTGTGTGCCTCTCTTTTCCGCTCGTGACGTCCTCCTGTTTCTCCGACGACCGCTTTTCTTCGTCTCGTTTGCGCTCGTGTCCTTCCTTTTTCCACTTTCTCGGACTCTTCGTGGTTCTTTACCAAAGTTGAACAACGTGTTTCAAGAATATACGCGATTAAACACGACTGACACATGTGTCTGACAAATGATGATTCAGATCCACGGAACGGATAATTTAGACGTAGGATGTCGAACAGCGGACCTTTTTATAACTTAACCCCTTTGCCTTACAATTTATTTTACGGTATTAGTGACCAGAACTTTTTTTGTAGATCGCAATTTCCTAAAAAAGGATATAATAGGAATGCCTACATGTTCTCCAATAGCTGTATATTAACAAAACCAAAATAGAATTTTATTTCGGTTTAAAGGAAATTATTAACATACATTTTTATTATCAGAATGTGTTCAGAATCTTCATCATGTGTCAGACACGATATTGTAAGGCAACAGGCTAAGGAGATTTAGGATCGTTTACAGTTTAAATTATCCATTTTTTAAATATATTTTTAAAGGTGCATTCTGTAGACTTTTTTTACAGTTAAACAAATGCTTGAAATTCTAAAAGTTCATTTTTATTCTTGATCGAGACACTCAATAGTTTCAAGATAGAGTCCGACGGACATTGTGACATCGAATCAAAAATAGGAAAAAATCGGAACCGAAAGACATCTGCATCAGCCAAATCAAGCAAGAACCCGTCCGAAATAAATACGTATTTTTCCAGTGTGAGATTTCGACAGTACCTACGAAATTAGTTTCCGCTGCGGCGAAAAGGGACGGGAGGAAATCAGAGGAAGAGAAAACGGTGGAAGCATTAATCTTTCGAGAAGTTCGACAGTTACTCCCGCCTGGGAGAAGAAAGGTCTTCGATCTTCGTTGATACTTCGGGACTGCGTTTACCGTGGCCGAATGATCTCACTTCTTCATTATCGGTCCAGAAAGTTGCGACGTTTCAGATTTGCATCCCTCGAGTTACATGGGCTTCAACGATTCCTGAATGCATTTCTTCTTGTTATATGGGGACGTTACCCGAATTAAAACTTTATTTGCGGAGAGAGTAGTGTCGCTTAAAATATTGAATTTAATCAGAGAAAAGTATTTGTTTCTAAATGATTCTCAAAATTCTGGTTCTTATATTATTATAGCCTGTTCTTGCCAATTCTATTAATTTGCAATGCTTTTGATTTTTATTCCGAATTTTATAGCCGAACAAGATCTGTTGCGCCTACAGAAAAGATTAATTTCTGTAAAATTCAATAACCGCTTTCAGAAATATAGAATTATA
This sequence comes from Lasioglossum marginatum, assembly GCA_028455795.1. NCBI lineage: Eukaryota > Metazoa > Arthropoda > Insecta > Hymenoptera > Halictidae > Lasioglossum > Lasioglossum marginatum. The sequence goes on from CM052275.1 coordinate 1,486,833, forward strand.
TTTCCATAGACTTGCACTATCGCATGAAACGAACGTATTAAAGCGGGAAAGTCGATAATAACAGCGAAGATGCAAAGTAAAGTTGGCTTTTATCCTATCAGCAACGTGGGAATAGTACAATGAAACAGAACGGGTCCGTTCAGTGATATTAAAGTTGAGCAGATTACGTTAATAAATCCTTGTTTCAGCTTACGACCACGGCCGGAGCTCTAGACCCGCCATGACTAGAGCAACTACCGTGCCTGGGAATTCTTTAAATCAGAGCGCTTCCAATTTAGGCTCGTCACGCCTGATGAAGTTCATTCATTACACAATGCTCGAAACTTTCTTCCCTCATTTTCATGCCTTACGATTTCCTTCGTAATAGTTATCACTTGTTTATCCGTTTGCACATAACATATTTGAATCTTGAAGTTTATGGATTCCTTATTGCGCCTAATCGCGTACTGTGTGCATCATTATACGGGACTTTAAAGTATTAATTATTACCAAAAATCGCTAATAATTCAATTCAAAATCATTTTATGATTTTTCATTATTGGTTAACATTGGCAAACATTGTTTGCTACAATAAATTAACTAAATTGCGAATTTATACATTTAGAATTAAATGAATAGACAAAACACAATACAGTAAAAATATCAAACAAAAATTATTAAAACTATTAACGAAAGGAATAAATTTTTATACACCTCGTATTTCCTGTAATGGATAACATTTTTGTTTTAATAATTTCTCTCATAACTAGACTGCGGATCTGTATGCATTTATGGCTTATGAAAATTTTCAAAAAAGGCTGGAATATTAAATTCGGTAGAATTTTGTATAATTTTTATCTATTTTGGATCTACAAAGGCTGTTCCCATTAAAAATAAGATTTTATTTCATTTCACTTTCTTAAAAGTCTGCAAAAATTGGAAAATGCGTAAACATCCGCGGTCTACTCATAACTGCTATGCAGTAGCCAATGTTTTCATGGCCCACTACAATTAATCGAACCTCATGAAAAGTTATTGCGAATTGTGACTTAATCGCGCATAAAGTATAATCTTCATGCCGAGAAATTGGAGCGAGGACTTCAATTAACCTCCTTGCACGAATCATCGAGGACCGAGTTTATTTAAAGATTGCTCTCTTTCTGAGAACGCATTTATTTCCACGAACGATATTTTATGTCACTTCGCCGCGCCGAGATTCGCCGTAACGTTTTCAATGAACCAGGTTCACGATCAAATAAATACATCTTGCGAAACGAGGACAGGGTCAATGATTACTGTCCTTTATTTCTAAACGCACATGTTACCGGTTCCAAGGCCTCGAATGGCCTACGCATGACTGCGTACTGTTCCCAACGAAACAGCTTTCTTTCAATTGTTTGCAATGATTGTTGTTACCACTAGCATGTCACATTGAAATCACGGATATTGTTTCACTAATACCGCTTTGATCGACAAGATTTCAACGAAGTTTGGCCGACAACGGTACTAATAGTTAACAATATTGAGCGATACTATATCACTTTGAAAGACATACACCACCGAAAGTACTATGTATATGCTCTAATAAACTTCCCTGGTGCAGTGAAACAAATTGCGAGCGGGTCATTAAGATTTTATGCAGTTAACGTTGATCGATACCAGAATAGAAATGACAAGATAACAAGTGTAACTATAAGGAGAATATAAGTGCATAATTAATAGGCAGATCTTTGTTCAAAATGAAAATTGTTTGCACCAAATATAAGAAACTAAGAATAAGAAAATATATTCCTTCTCTTAGTAATTTTAGCAAGCTAGAAATGACCATTTCACAGTTTATGAATTAATATTCCCATTGAGAAAAAATTGTTATTAAATCAAACTTTCTTTCAGTGAACGATTGTCGATCAAAGTGATAAAAACCGTGTTAATGATGTCACTATAATCATCCTGAGAATGGAAATAGTATGCTCAGTTTTACAAACATAATGTTGTAATGTGATTCGAATACGATTTTCACATAAATTATCTGGGTCATTTACCGATGTGCATTTTCGAAAGAATCGCATCAAGTTTCACCGTGAATGCACGAACGATTTCACACGCTGTATTGCATAATATTGCGTAAGATGTTATTTGGTGAACTTTCAAATAATATTTTTTTAATCTCTCTGTGATCTGACAAACGGAAAATTCACACTTGACATTGCTAAATTATTGGATTTCTGACACACTATCAAATTGATTTGGAAATAAATCACTGTGTAATAAATGAGTCATGTTTCCTACGCGCAGTATGCTATTGAATACGTATGCTTCAAACGTTTACACTTGCTATGTTCTTTGAAAACCTTCGACACGCAGGCATGTTACGTGTCGGTTTATTAAGATTCAAACACAGTAGTTTCCTGAATGATAATCTCTGGATAATAACTCACATTACTTCGAACGTGTCATTACGTTCTTCTGCATTGCTGGTTCTGTCATTATGGTATTTAATCAGAATGTTTTGCAGTATCATCTACATACATTTATGTCTTCTAATGATGAGAAAAACGAGAAGAACCATTCCGAATGTAATTGTATATCCTGCATTGTTGCTCAATCAGTTCTGCTAAGACTTACACTCCTTTACCTCAACGCTGTATAAATAACCACAGAGCGAATAAATTAATAAAGATGTACTTAAAAAGAGAGAGAGAGAGTGAGGACAGTTTCGGACATTTTTAAAATATCCTTCAGCTTACAAAATGCCGATCTTTATGCAAAATAAAAATTATTTTCATTAATTTCAAAAAGTATTGATTTTAAAAGTAAAACTATTGATTTTAATAAACGGAAAATAATGAATGTACTGCCCTAAATTGCATCTATTCAATTTAGTCATAAAAATGCATAAAATCTACAGACTAATTATAGCACTTCATATACAATTAATTTGTATTTGCAAAAATATATCATATGACAAATGAGTATAAAAATATAAAAAAATATAAAAATATAAAGAAAGGCCATGTTTAGAATATTTGACACAATTTTGAAGTATACAAGTATCTGCACGAATGAAATATATAAAAGTCCGGGAAGTTATAGTTTCCGCGCAACCGCCGCGTAACATACCTTTCATTATGTTAAGAGCCTGCGGATAGTGCGTTCATGAACTATTCAGTGCACCGACGAGCGGTGCATTCTGGTTGTTGCGCCTTTGGTATGAGACTTGACTGTCGGTCTTTCAATGGGGACATTATCGTGGACTTCGGGGCATCAAAATACACATCGATTTCATGTGTATCGCATAATGGACACGGTGCTGCCGTCAGTCCGTACAACTCAGAGCCATCTACCAATGCTGTGCAATCGACTAACTGTCAATCGATCGGCCCCGGATTAAGATAATTTCGTTATCGGCTAGCAGACCAGCCTCGATATCCGTCAGCCAACGAGGCCGGGTTTCCGATGAACGTTCGATGGCTGACGTAACATTTTATTCGACCAGGCTAAAAGCACATTGTTCAACGCGAACTCGCTGTTTCCATGTAAGCGAAATATTTCCCGACCCCGTAAGCGCACATCTGCCTACCCAAACGGTTTTATCTTTTTTTTCCTCGCCGAAAAAAAAAATCTGATTCGTCCTATGTCGATGCGACGCGAAACTAGGAAACGTGATAAAATGACAGAAATTGGTGACCGTTACTCCAACAGCTATAGTTCATCCTCCGAACGTCAACTAAAAGAATTTACGTTCGATCCGTATAGTGCAACTTCGCTTCGTGTTTGTTGGGAAACGATATGTGGAATGCTTCAAACATTATCAAACTGTATCGGTAAACTATTTGTACGCACGTTGTTGACAATGAAAAACAATGAAATATTTCCTTTAAAATAGTGATCATATAAATGAAGAAATAGTCTTTCAGAGCGAAACATTTATTTGCTTCGCTTTCGCACATGGAAAAGGTACCTGCGTCTGTACGGTAAGCTCTCTAATCGCGTGGTAATACATCGACTTCGCGGTTTCGCCTTTCGCGGAAATGTCAATATTGGCGACCAAAGCGTTGAAGCGGATTTATTGGCATGCGAACAGTTCACTGGTTCGTGCTTATCAATACGCTATCTGGCTCGGCTGTCCCTCTTTCTCTCTCGTGTTCGCCACACGCTGCACGGAATACTTTACGCAACTTTCCGGGGCGAATATGATGATTAGCGAGGCATTTAGCGAGCACAGAACAACGAGCATGAATAATTGTACACCAGCGGCTTGAGCGAAAGTTCAAATCGACTCTCCTCTGTTAAGGTTGTGCGAGGACATACGAGCAAGCCGAGTAAATCATACCGCACAATGCGCTTCTGCTGCTTCGTGAATTACTCTAACTACTTAATAAACTAGTTATCCAATTCATTAAACCAGCTATCAATTATACGCGCTAACCGCGTACGGACGATATGTCTGGACGACACCCTTATAGTTCGATGCTGTGGCACTTGATTTATCCGGACAATGTTTAATCCAACAATTCATTCCATCTGTTAAAATTTTAAGTCATTTCGATTTAAGGAAACTAGAGCCATTTATTTACTGCAAGACACGAGACGACATATGACTAGACTGCGGTTCTTTATGCAAAATAAAAATTTTTTAACTGAATTGCAAGAAACTGGAGTGAAATAGAAATTTATTTTCTTTCTTAATACGTTCAATAGGTTGATGATAGTATAACAGTGTTTTTAAAAACTTCTAACGTTTCTAACGTTTCAAATTACACCTATTCATTTTTTCCATAAATGCATAAAATCCGCTGTCTAAATATGACTAATAATATACATGAACGTTTTTATCTATGCACTGAAGGGTTAAGTGTACTAGATTGAAACTGAAATGAAAATTATAAACGTTTGTCAGACATCGTAAATTTTGAGGACGAAGGCCTAGTCTGGCGAGTAATATATTGAATAAAATTTTGTCTGAAACGGCGCAGAGTGTATCAGAGTCGACGTATCTCAGTGAATTGCGTCGTCCTAAAGAGGACTTTTTCGTCGACACGTTGGGTAAGCCGGTACCAACCCTCCAAGGGATAATAGTGGTCGTGGCCAAGTCCCAGGAGGGCGGTGAATAAGGGCCGTACCGTGGACTGACTTCGTAGTAGTTAGATCGCGCAAACTTTCAGTACCCTACCCGCGTAATTTTCGAAGTTATGTCGTCGCGCGGCCCCGCGTAATTTCCACGGTGTATATTATAAGCTGTTCGTGACCCGGGCCCGCAATGTTTTTCCATTTTTCCGTCTCTCGTTCGCGAACGGAGCGAAGCTGCGCCGGCCGCGAAAATTGCGTAATCATTCCTGCACGACGGACAACCCGACGAAAATCATTGTTTTGCCGCAGTCCTCCCTAACTTCAGAAACGCGGCAACGATATTTCAGCAGAACGCTTCCAATACCCGTCTCTTATCGCGCCAATAAATATTTTTCATCAACGGCTGACCAAGTAATGAGTTATTTCCGGTTAAAGCAAACGAAGATGGTCATCTTCGCGATGTGTCATGATTCTCGCTGCTCCTGTGCCATGTGTTTTTCCAAAATAATCGTGACATGTCGCGATCAATGAAGTCTGTTACTTTTGGATGGGGTAGAAATTAGTCACTTTTAATTTAACCACTGAACACTGAACCCTGCGCGAATTCCTGGATGCACGAGCTAATAAAACTCGGTTCCGGTGATAGCGTTTAGGGGATCAAATAGGCATTTGCGAGTCCTAAGTTGAACAGAGAAAGACGCGCCTTAAGTGTTCCTTCGCTGGATAGGTTAGCCCTGGCTGTGGAAGGAACGCGGTCCGAGGTTCGTGTCGGAAACGTGGTCTCTGTTCGCTCTCGGCAGGCTGCTGCACATGGGAGCGAGAAGTTGCAGAGTGGCCCTTTATTTCCATTTTCGTTGGTTCCCTCGTGGCGCTGTTGCTCCCTATATTTATCTAATAGCACCACCTCCAGACCGCGGGCTCTTTTCCTACACCGACAACCGGTTCACCGCAGCTGCGTATAGCTCCGGTTGCGCACACTTTGCGCCTCCATTATACGGGCAGTTGCCTTTGCCGCTCTGCCGTGTCCTCGAAATAATTAAGAGTTCATTAAGGAAAGATTGATTGCACTGTTTAGAGCCGGTCCTCGGCATCGTTCAATCCCTCTTCCGCATTCGCACAATCTTTTTCCTCCCTCTCTTTCTTTCTTTCTCTCTCGTTCCCGACCATTCTTCTCTCGTCGTACAATCAAGCGACACCGAAACCTATGAATAGAAGAGCGTTGTTTATTAGCTGCCAGATAGATTTTCGCCTTCTTCTTTTTCGGCTCGTCCACTCTCAGCTTTTTCTGACCGCTCCAATGGTTAATGGTTCCATCGCAATGACTTCGGCGATGCTCGCTCACCGCGATCAGCTATTTGTCAGACGACAAACTTCTCCGACGTCGCTGTTTTTGCAGTGAATTTCGAATCGCTTATCTTTCTCGAATTTTTGGCGGGCGAGCTCTGCGAGAAATTTTATGCGTTTCTCGCACTTGTGTATATGTATGCAGAACTGGGTGAAATGAACAGCTTCATTGGAATTTAAAATCAGTTCCGTGTGGCAAACGAAATGAATTACCATTCAACTCCAATAGATGTGAATCAGTTCATAAACGTCATAATTTAAAAGATATTCATATTAAACGTGATAAATTGCTTGAATATATACGGAAAGACTATTATTTTCAGGAAAAAAGATTGTAAAAGCAATTGAGTAGGTATACAATAAACATACATTTATTTAGAATTCGGTGAATGTTGCTTTCGTTACGAATTAATGTCCATGATGTTTTTTTTAAATTTCTTTAACAATGAAGTAGAAATTTCTGAAGATTTGCAGTCTTTATGCATTTATAGAAAAATTGAGTAGGTGTAATTCGACAGAGTGAAAACATTAAAAGAATTTAAAAACACTGTTACATTATTTTCGTCCTATTAAACATATTACGAAAGACAATAAATTACTATTTCACTCCAGTTGGTCGCAAATCATTTTGCATAAAGATCCGCTGTCTACTAATAAGTGTTGAATAGGGGATAGACAACTTTGCGTAGGCAGCGTTGTTTAGTGAAGTAGAATAAATATTCAAACGTTTGAAGCACTTTATTATAAAGGATTTAATGGAAACTACTTTCGGATGCCCCTTGGGTGCATTAATTTTTACACAAGGATAAATTGTTTGCTTTGAGACGTCTCCTTTATTTATTTTCTCTTTTCGATGCTTCGTGAACCTTCCCCGCTAAGGTAGGAATTTAATCAGAAAGTATTTTCCACGGGTAGAAGAGGGTTGTCAAGGAACGCGGAAAGCCTCTCGTCCGCTTCCATTTTACGGTAAGACCTGAAACGTCTGCGGGATCTTCTTAACAATGCGAATAGTTTTCGTATTCTCAATGGTCTTTGCACAGACGACGTCATCCGCTGTTATGAAAATAACGGTACTAGAAACGTAAAAGTTACTACTTTTGTACCGTCGGCCGGAGAATTATATCGGAAATAGTTTCGAGCCAGCTATGCGGTGTTGGGAGACCTGCAGCCCCGTGTCGAAACTTTCCCGGCAATACTGACATAGTTGACAGACTGCGGTATGTCAGCACAATAACAGCATATTATTTATTCAGGTTGATTCGTCGCACAGGTAAAGAAAGTTTCGATGGAATAAATGCTTTAATGGTCGCGCGATGATTCTCAATAAGATGTTAACCTTTTCCATTTTCCACCTTTTTCACCGCGAATTCACGCGGGCAATCGATGTAAACGATACAAAGAAATTTATTGGTCTAACCACCATGTACAATTTCACGAAAATATAAAAACTTGTTCTTAACGTGCAAAAGCATTTAAACACTTAGTGGAACTAAAAAATATTTAAACGTCTCTCGCAAAGTTGTCTATATTTAAATTGTGATAATTTCGTAAAAGCAAATAGCACAACCATAAGACCGGACTCACTTTAAAGCCTGAAGCTTCCACTTTTGAAAAGCACTATTCATTTTCCTCTAAGATATTTTTACATGGTGTAGCAGGTGGGAAACTGAAGATACTTTTTCTTAAAAAAGTGCTGCAAATTTGAATGTCTCGAACGAATATTGAATTATTTATGGGAAGTGTTTCAAGATATTTAGTATTAATTTATACAAACAATTTATAAGTAGGAGTAAAAAGAATAAGTGAATGAGACGGATTAATTTATCTCCGTATAATTGAAACAAATGTAAATCGAGTATAAATTCTCTGGAAGGGTGAAATGAAGAGTGTACTGCATTATAAAGAGGAACTCTTTGTTCGACCATTTGAAGCTCTCGGAAGAACCGGAATCACTTCGATCGGATTGAAACAAATGGCGACTATGCAGCCATTAATTGCGTTGATCAAGCAGACACGGTGTTTTCCTTTTCTACACGGCAATCGGTGGTACCGGTTACGATCGCGCCCGCGACTTTACGACTCATTTGCTAAAAACGGTCTCTGTGCCCCGTAGAATCTTTCTACAAATCACGCGCATGGTAGACTGATTTAAGTGGCAAGGCTCTCCGGTGGATTTGACAATAAGATCGAACGAGAGATTCGAAAGAAGGATAGTTACCTTCGAAGACCGACTCCCATTACGGTTATTACTCGTCGTCCGGAGTAACAAGAACCCGGTAGATTGCCTCAAATCACCGACTGCGATCCGCCTAGCAATCAAGCCACCCCGTTTTTCTCCGTCCTGCCGATTCTAGCCTCCGTCCATAAGTTAACCCTCCTCCTCATTCCACGCCCGAAATCCATTATCGATCGTTGCCCTGTAACGAACTTTGAATCAATGATTATACTAATAAGATGTCCATGCGAGACTTCACACCTACCTAATCCGCAAGCATTTGCAAATTGCCCGACGATTCCCCACGAAGCTCCTCGATCCAACTGTTTTTACTCGTCTCTTCGTCCGTTCTCTCATGTTTCACGGTTTTTAACACTAAACCTACCATCACCGGTCAAAATGACCGGTTCCAGATTTTTTATTTTACAATTATTGAAATAATAAAAATGATTTCATAAGAAATGGTTGTATAGATATCTTTAGTAGAGCACGTATTACAATAGGAACCGCACAAAGTCTAAATAAAATCAATCTTGTTATTTTTATAAGGGAAAATGTACCAGTTACTTTTAAGGCTCGGTAGGTTTAGTGTTAAATAAACTTTTCTGTTCCGGTACATGGAAATTTATGTGTTTTGGAAATGTACGCACTTTCGGATTGATTATTGTTCGATGTTTTAATCGCTATGGCACATTCTCATTCATAATTGGATTAAAGGTTTTCTATTTTCTCAATTCGCATTGTGATAAATGTAAAAAAACAGACACGGTGTCAATGAACAGAAGTTTTATTTTTCTGCTTTCCAGGAAAGAGTTCACAAATTGAACTAGATTTTTCGCGATAGTATAAGTATGACCTCAAGGGAGAAATTAGTTTGAGAAAACCAGGGACAAATTTTTCATCATTACATCAGTTTGACACCACGGGACAAATTAGTTTGGTCCAATCAGGAGCAAATGAGGATTAATGTTTCCTCAGGCCTGCAAGGACCAGGTCAGCGTGAAAATTAAAAGGGTGATACTGTTTCTGGCCTAATGGAAAAATAGCTCTGGTGACATACTCCCCATTAATTTTGTTGTTTCATTTATGATCGATACAGACAACCTTATGCCCTTGTATTTTCCTATCTTAAAGAAAAGAATTCCAACAACACTCTTTATTGTATCAGTTTGACCAAGGGTCAGATTAATTTATTACAATCAGGGCAAGATAAAGATTAATGTTTAGCGAAGTCGGGAACAATTAGATCGGTGTGAAAATTAAAAGAAAGGTATTCTAGTTCTAATGGAAAAATAGCTACGATGACTTATTTGCCATCGACTTTGTCATTTATGCCGAGATGTAGACAATTTCATGCTCGAATGATGAGAAACGTATTTTTCTCTTCAGAAGAAGATAATTCGCGTTAACAATTTTTCATTGTATCAGCTTGGCCAAGGGTCAGATTAATTAGTGAAAATCGTGGCCGTATGAAAATTAATGTTTCACGAGTCTCCCAAGGACTGGGTCAGCGTGAAAATGAAAAGGGCGACGTTGTTCCCGGGCCAATGGAAAAATAGCCGCGGTGAGATACCGGGCGAGACGTGTTGTATTATTTTTAACCTAGTATTTTTTTCCTGGGCAGCGTTCTGTCGTACGTTCTGTGAATTGAAAACCAAGCGGTGCAATTTCAACCAGGCTTCGAGCGTTCTCCCTTATGTACTCTGTTTTCATCTATATGCGCTGTTTCGCTCGTGCCGCGGCCCCTCCGTCCCTCTCTCGTTTTTGGCCTTTCCTCGTTTTTGAAAGTGTGCTTGAAAGCACGAAAAGCGAGGGCCGGTATCGTATTTACACAGACACTGGCTGCTGACATTCGAGCGACCAGGGGAAAGAGCAGTGGCCATTGTACTCCAGTGGGTCACACGTGAAATAGCCATGGCGACAGGAGGAGAACAAACAACTATATGCGAACTTACTCGATTAAGGACGATTGAAACGAACCCGTTTTACCGAGACTCCAGGGCGAGAGAGAACTGCACATTGCGCGCGCGCCCCAGCTTTACATGCTGCGGCACCGACGCGTAAATCAACATTCAAAGTTTAACTAAATAAAGCGCGAGAAAGCGCTTAGGTACGTTCGACGAATAAACAACATATTCACTTTCGAAAGGGACCGAGACGAATGCTAACGCGTTAATTTCAACTCTGACTTTTGTAATCGACGCGACGCTTTGACGTGTGTACCGTTCGACGGCGCAAATTTCAAGCCGCGTCGACATGAAAGGCTTTCCTGTTACGTGGTTTTTGTACGAGTCCATGAAACAGTGGAAAATAAAAGTTTGCCCGGGTGTAGTGTACACAAATCTTGGAAAAATGAATTTAACATAGTTTCGCTTTTCTTTTAGTTAATTTTGTTTTTAATAAATGGATGGTATTTATTGCTGAACAGTAAACGAGTTCTCTAGACGCTGTTTTATCTAAAAATTATCTAAAAATTGTATTGACATTATTACCAGTTGTGTATGTGACGTAATAGTAAATATTTACAACGTTTTATTCAACCATTCACTAAATTGGACAGTTCGTCTAGAACTTGCTTCCAACGATTTACATATGAAAGTTGTTTTCATACATAAGTACTGCATTTAAATGAATTCTAGTTCGTATAATCGGTTTTTATATGAACATTTATACGAATCTATAAAAAAAATTCTTGAAGCGAAATTCGCCAGTCATGGTTCTGCCTTCTCAATCGAATTTCAGAGTGCATAGTGCAGAGAGTCAAGCAGAATATGTACAGTCAGTCAGAAATTCACACACGGCTTTCTGGATTGGAATATACTATACATGTATATGTATAACACACTGAAGCAAAGGAGGTTTCGGTCACTTTGTGGTTGTTATATTATGTATTAATTAAGTCGTAACAGGAAGATACAAAAATCGAATTAGAATAAAATCGAATTTGTTATTAGAATAATATCAATAATTATTACAACATGATGTTTTATAAACTTTTATATGCATTACCTTGCTGTAGAATAAATTTGGTAATTTAACTATTCTAAATTCAAGTTACAGAGGCAAAAAATAATCTGAACATGTGGTAAATAATTCGAGTTAAATAGTTAAAATTGCTGTCTTATAAAAGATTTCAAGATGCAGAGCTTCTAGTTATGAAAATGTCACTATAATAAAAGTTACACGAACCTAGCAGATTCTTTAAATTCAATTCAAGACTTTAGTGCAAAAGAAAAGTTCTACATGTTTTTGCATATTGCTGATTGTTTGAAATGAGAATTAATTTAAAATACAACAAAACATACAGAGTAATGTTAAAAATATTAATAAAATATTAATAACGTCTCTGCTCTATGCTTACCACAAGGAAGATTAGTTGATAAGTGGAACCAGCTCCTCCTGCTTGGTGTTGTATACTTTCCAAGTCCCGATAACAACCAACGCGATTGACAAAGTCAGAAGAGTGGTCGGAGAGCCCCAAAAGTACGTGTGTTCACTTTGACTTTCGCGTATATTATGAAGCCGCGGTCGGACCCTTGCGACCGATTGTCACCGAAGATCGGCGATTGCCCCCGAACTGGGATCGGTCCGGCCTAAGACTACATAGCTTCAATTGAACCGTTAAATAAACTCTGTAAGTACGCGCATTAAAAAAAAGTTTCAAGTACCTAATTTCTATTGAATTTAATGAGAGGTATCACAATAACAAAAAATCAATACGACTTCCCTTTAGAAAAATGTTGGGATCCCAACTCGGCTCCCCGAGTTTACCCGAATAGCGTTTCGTTTAAAGTTCGCATTTTAAAGAAGCTCCAAAAATTTGCATAAAGACCAGTGATTGGCCAATAGGTATCCAACAAGCGTTTCCCTATAAACTTTTGCGAGCGACTGTGCGAGCAGCTATCGCCACAATTCCTTGCAGTCCGTCCGACGACGGGGTATCCCGAAACAGAACACAATTAAGCCGAATCGGCATTCCGATGCAGGATCGGCGCATCTTACCGGCAATCGGGTTTATAGACCTTGCGCAGACACACGATTGGATGCGCTGATCAAAGCGCGTCTGCGTTTGATAGATGCCGGAGCGATCAGCGCGGGGCGTAATTCAATTCGACAGAGGCAGACGAGACACGGAGAGAGGAAGGCTGTTTCAATGGACATAAACTGCGCGATACTGTGATTAATGTCCCCTCTACTTTTATTGCTGTCACCTTGTCGATGTACCCGGCGGACATAAATAATGTTGTTTTCGTATTCAAGGTATCCTTTCAGCATCCTCAGGTATATATCGGGTGGTGCTGGCCGCGCAACAATAGTCAATTGCGCCCGGTCGGCGAGCAGAGCGGCGAGCACGGTTCAGACGTGCAAGAAGATAGTGTGAAAAAGGAGAGATACGCGGACAGGATAGGAAAAATGCGCAGGGCCACGGGGTTACGGTGATAAATCACCCTCGATCTTACTCGGGAGATCCTTTCAGGTTCTTGTTAGCGAAACGTCGCTCTTCCGGGGGGCCGAGCGCGCGCGTCGGGAGAAAACGGGTCGAAAGGAAGGATTCTCGTGGGCTAGGAATGGCATAGGTTCCATCCGACGACGAGCGACGAAATGCAGTTCTTCGCACGCAACAAAACATTACAAGATTCAGGTGACGGTACAGTAATCCTACTTGACTAACATGAGATAAGCGACGTCGCAGTGTCTCGCGGCCGGAAGAAAAATTACAGACAAAACAGGACGCGGTAGCAGCCTCTAGCCTCTCTTCTCCTCTTCGCGCGTTCCTCTTTCTTTTTCTTCTTCTTCTCCACGGGATTCCTTTCCCTTCCTATTCCACGGGGAGAAAAAAAAAAGAAAGTGGCGGGCCATGCGACTGAGCACTTCCGATAATTAAAGTACCGTGTCGGTGTGTCGCAACGCGACACGACGCTCCTCTTACTAACGTTACTGCGAAGGTTAAACGGCCCTAATCCCTTCCCTACTGATTGTCCTAACAACTTCACCTCTATTTATTTTCGCGAGTTTGCCGAACCCACGACCGAACAGAGATGCGTCCGCCCGGAACCCATGAAATTCATTTGGGAATTTAACGGCGCGAGACTAATCAAGAACGGATATCGTAAGAACCGCTCGAACCCGGTAATTACATTGCAATTCAATTCTTGGATGCGGTGTTCGGAGAAATGGATTATTATTACGCCGCGGATTTATGGACGAATTTTGGACTTTCGTAGTAATCGGAACGAAAGTGATTTATTTTTATATGAATTTTATATGGTTCAACATGGAATATACAATTTTGGTTCCTGTTTGTAGGGTGCCGAATAAATTAGGGAATTTTTTAATAAATCTCATTTGAAATGTGGACTGTGGTACTTTCTTGAAAAACGTTCTCACATTATAGATAAAATATACAATGTTTAAAAACAGATACCCTATTCATCAATTTTAAAAAGGTTTCCGATCATTGTCCATTAATGACTTTTATACAAAATAATATTTGAATTTCACATTTATGACAAAAAACTAATTTCAACCCACGCAACTATTGCTTTAAATTGGACTTGCCCTCTGTCCTAAATGCGCAAAATCCGCAGAACAGCAATTACCAGCGACGGTGATAAAATTCGGCGAAACAATGAAGACTTTATGGAAACTAAGCCGAGGTAATTTCCCAAAATTCCGCGTGGTTGCAGGTTTATTTAAAGTTCGGTAGCGAAGAATCGACAGAGCGCGGTCGTTGGACCAACGCGAACGGGCAGTTGTAATAAACGCAGCACGTGGTTCGTGTCTGACATGTTAACACGAGTCTCGGTGCTTAACGCAGCGAATGGTGTTATTCAAATTCGTTCTTACCTCTGACCATCGTTATTTCCCGGTGGCCTTTTGCCGGTAACGCTCGAAACAGTAAAACCGCGGCGCAGAAGGATGGAGGCGGGGAAATAGTTCCCCTTTTCCGTCTTTAATCGCGAGACTCGTTACAGAAACAAATAGCCCTTTACTTCGCATTAATTCCCGTCGCGATTAAAAAACCGCCCGGTAATTACTTAGGCCAAATGGAAGACAAAATGAGGAATGCAACGCGGTGGGTTTTTTCGGAGGTAAAAAATTAGCAAGTAGGCACGGCGGCGGTTCGGTCGTGATTGAACCAGAAAAATTATTCATTAATAAAGGGATCCCATTATTATGGCGGCCGATCGTTTCATCCGCGTACGCGTAAGCAGAGGGAAAGACCGCTGTTTACAGGCACGCAGACTCTGAACATTTCATTTTCTCTGGCTTAAGTAACCACCGGTGGTCGTTACCGACACGCGCAGCCCGCTATTAACGGTTTAATTAGCATAAGTTTTCATTTGTAGGATTACAACGCAACGAAGATCTGCCGGCGGGCTATGGGAGACGGTGGCGAGGAAATCGCTGATTCAGCCAAAGAAAAAAACGAATTATCGTTTCTCACTGCAAATATCGTCCGCGTTTGCATTTTTCCGGATCCCTTGGTAAAGCTTATGCGAAATTGCGGACGCGTAATTATTTTACCTGTTGAGAGAGAATGTTTTCGACTAAGCTGGTGACTGATGCCAATTTTCGTTGGCGTTCGTATTTTTATTAAATCTGCTGGTTGAAAACTCGTCTTTCCGAAAACTCGTCGACCCAACTCGTTTTTCCATATATTCATAGTTTGAGTATACTGTACAGAGTATACTTGTAATATTTTATAAAGAAATGAAAGTTTGAACCCCATCAATATAAATTGTGAGCAAATGTCCTCGCGTCAGAAAAGGACGGAGAATAAAAGATGTCGTTCCGGCGACGGTCTCATTATTCAAACGACGTCACGGCATAACTAGTTGGCAATTTTCCGGAAGTAATGAGTCCCTTATTTCGTTAGGTTGCCAGTTGTCGGCTACGGGGTAGCTACGTAAAACTTCTTCCGGTAAGACTGTCACGTTCAGTAGGTCCAACAGACGTGCCCGTGACACCAAACTCGAATGGATTGGTCCATGGGTCAGACACCGAAGAGAAACGAGGTGTAGCGAGAAGGGAGGGGGTGCACCCTGTGTGCACCCCACTCGAACTATTTATTCCGGCACAAATCGCATTACCAACTTCAACTGCAAAATTGACTTCGCCGAACTTTTACGACGCCTTCGCTCTTACGCCACTTCGACGCCACCCGCACGGTCAGAACTTCAACTTGTACGAGGGTTTACCAAACTCAGTTTAAGAAGAAGAAGAAGAACTGTTTCAACCAGAGAGAGAGACGCATCTTGCGGGACTTTCTCTCGTCCCTTGTCGATATAAAATCGTGCGACGCGAGCTTCCGACGGAATGGCAGTTCGAGAAGTTCGAGCCGCTGGGAATAACGAACAGTATCGCCGTAAATTGCTTTATTTTTTCCCCCTTTTTCCATTAACCGTAACGGAGAAAGTGTGGAGAGTGTATATCTTCGACAGATTGAAGTTTCAATACGATCTGCTGAAGAGTTTCGTTAAGGGGATCGAGCATGACAGCGATCGTGTGGCGAAAATGTGCGACGCACTGTTCCCTTTTTCTATTAGAGTGGTCTTCACCAGAGTGCTGTATTGTTCGTGTGTATTTAATTAGAGATTTTCACTTACTATTAGCATGCAAAGTTGTCTTAACCTTTTTGTAAATGAAAATAAAGAACGAACGTCACTATATACATGCTAAAATGAAGATCTCCGTTCCTAACACGCAATCTCCGTTCAATGCCCACTGTTTGTTCTAACAACGAACTTGATTAAAGTGTATTTACAATTCATTAAGACAGACTAATTGTTTTACATGTAATTTAAACGCGGAAAATGCAACGCAAACTCGTGATTCAGCGTAGCAAACCTTTAATTAACTATCTCTTACAGATTGTTGTCCTGAAATCATTCTGAACAGAGATAATTATTAGAAGTACAATGTAAAATCTTGAAAAATAAGAGGAGACTTATTAGTGAGTAATTTTAGTAATTTTATGTTCTTTTCTCTTGTATTTTAGCAGGACTAGAGTTCGTAACAAATAAAATTAATCTACTTCACTTTCTAGGTTTTTTAGTTACATTACTTTGTATATAAATTTATACAAGAGCCTTCGTTAGTGTGATTGTTCAATGGTCTTTAAAAATAGTGATTGGGCCATTAGTGTCTTGCATGACCGACTGCGTAATCCATTACACAGCTTAATTGCTGGAATACTTTTCGTAATCACTTTCTAGGAAGAATATTCCCACATCGGTAATTGAAAAGCGTGTGACACTCATGAGACACAATGTAATATTTTTTACGAGTCAAGTAATATTTTTAACCTTGGTAATATCTACTTTCAAAAAATAAATCGATTATGCATGGAACACGTACTCAAAAATATATTCGTGCTAGTAATCCACGGTATTTGGGTCATACCATTTACTTGTTTTATTGTCATTTGGTCAATCCCAATATTGCTTGAAGTGGTTAAAAAAATTCTGCCAAGGTCACTGGCTAATATTATATTCGCTGCCTTTCACCAAGAAGTATTATATACAGTGGTCAGAAGCAAATGCCAAGGATCGCAAAACCTGAAATTCATTTTTTATTTAAACGGAATAATAAAGACATGAATATTTTTTTACGCATTTTAGACATTCCTAGACGCAAGTATGATTTTTAATTTTTTGTGATATATTGCATATAGTATCCCAACAATTTCACCTTAAATAATGCTATTAGACACCAGTACAAATTATGTGAATTGCAAGAATTCCTCAACATTCAGTATGTGATGCAGTAATATTTTACGTGTATTAAGACGTGTAATGAATTTCATACCAGCATACTTTCAACGTGAATGAATTTGTAGATCATCAATCAAATGCCTGAGTGTGAGAAATAAAAACAATAGCATACAAGATAGGTAATAGTTTTCTTAATGAAGAATCTTAGTGAAGAATTTAATAGTAGCGATACTTTCAATGCAAGTTAACTCGTAGATCATCAATCTAATTTGCCGAGTGTGAAAAATAAATACAAGATAACATGCGAGATAAGCTCACAATATTTTTCGTAACGATAGGCGCCGAATGTTCTCGATGAAATCGCCAAATGATCCATAATGCCAAATTTTAGCATGGGGGGCTCTACTTTATATATAATCCATCACAATGATAGAACGTGATTCATTTTTTATTAGCACGGAATAAGAGCCCGGCCGTGCCTCACGATAGAACCGGTTAACCACCCGTTTGTCTTCTCCTTCGGCTTAATCGTGACCAGCCAGGTGATTTATGATTTCCACTTCTCCTCAGCAAATACAGTTGTGTTGGCCATACGCGGCAAGGCGTGTGAAGCAATTAACCGTTGAAATCGAGAAAACCTGTAAAAAAAAAATTCAGCGCTGCCCGCAACGAGACACGGACAGATTATGACAGTATTGCGTGATTCATAGGTAACACTTTTACAAAATCGTTTCGACACATGAATTTCTTGAACACTGGAACTAACGTCACTGCCCGCGTCATACCTGAGAAACCTTCCTTCTAGTCAAAATCTTCAATACATTTTACAATTATAAATATAAACAAAATATTTTTTAAAGCTCCATCAAAAATTTTGAACGCAAATTTAGCATACTTATTAACCCTTTGCAAGTTGGCAATAAAATTGAAAAATAATTCGGAGTGCAAAGGGTTAAAGTTGAATTTTTCTTATATTTTAAGCCGAAGGTCTCTAAACGTACACAGTCAAGTAGATAGAAAATTAGTATTCTAGTTTTAACAATTGGCGAAGCATTTGATAAAATATATTCCGCTTCACTAAAATTAAAAATTGTTTTTACTTAATGAAAACAATATGTGCCAGCATTTTTATTAGCAGTGCTACAACAAAATCATCGATTTCGGTAGGTTTTCTTGTTAGCGTTACTATGATGTAAAGCAAGTGTAAGTCGACGATCAATGCAATCACTTGCTCTTCATGCATTTTGAGCACAAAGGGTATTGCCACCTATTCATGCGACTGGTAGTTACCAACGAGAAAGGTGTTAGCACAGGCGAGGTTTAAGAATAGAGCTGACGTCCTATGTATTTTCGTACCCTAACTTTCTGGGGCGTCAGAGCTCCCATCACCATTACCGTATCATCTGCAATGTTATCAACGTTACATAGTCAAAATCGTGATCGAGCAACGAATTCAAAACTTACCGGTACAATCAATCTAATCAGTTACACATATTTGCAATAAATACGTATTACGTTATAATAAACTGTCTGGCTCTATATGAAAATTATAAAGAAATACCATTACAAAGCATTAGAACACCTTTTAATAATTCTATCGATGATAATGACGATAAATCAAAAAATGTTATGAATATCGGGTTGGCAAGAAAGTAATTTCGGTATTTTCAGATGAAATAGAGCCCAATTTTTTTATTCCAGCAATGAACTTTAATAAATAAGATATTTTCCCTTTTGTTCGATGATCTTTTACCAAAAAGAATAAATAAGAAAATATTTTATTAATTAAAGTTCATCGCTTTAATAAAGAAATTCGGTTCTGTTCCACCTTAAAATACCGAAATTACTTTCTTGCCAACCCAATATGTAGGGATGAAACCCTTCCGTAAATATGTATTTATTTTTATTTTAATATTTTCTTTATACGATTTTTATCATTGCATTTGCCGTTAACGTTAATAGAAATGTTTTGCGCATTAAAAATATGAATAATTACAATGAGAAACACTTTGTATGATCGAATAATTTTTGCCATGTGACTCCCGAATTAAAAATCAGCAAATTACTTATTATTGCCTCACTATTTATAAGTCGTTTAAAAATTCCACGAGGAATATTTTGGTATCCCATCTTTTCTAGCATCTCTGCGTAGAACGTGGAATTTGCATTCATACTAATAGCACGATGCTCGGAACATAACTGCAAAGATACGGTCGCTGGGTGCACCGCAACTTGTGTGTAATTTTGATCGCTTGTTCTCTATATGCATAGGATATCGTGCTTCACAATTCATATTACAGTCGGGGGCAATTACCGGGCGATTATGAGATTGCCGTGTAAAGTGCTGGAACGAAGACACGAAAAACGTAAGTGATTAGGCAACGTTCTCGCAATTCCGCTCGGGCCTCGGGATAAGAAAGTTTTAATTCGCGCGCGAAACACGCCGGAATCGAAGGCGAGCATTCATAACGACCGATGCCCGTGTTCGAGAATTTGCACGAAAATAGTTTCCAGCTCTATTTCACGTGGGCGTGTACTGCTTCCAAATAGCTGATCCAGTTTCTGATCACGCAGTGGTTAATGCGTTCATGACCACATTCCGTGAGCATTCGTTATTGACGTTTCAACGCGCGAACCGCGAACATTTTTGACAATACCTATGCATACTCGATGTGTACTTTCATAACGCCGGCAAAAACGATCGCACTTCTAAATCCGTTTTGTATGGAAATAAAGTGTCTTCGTTCAATGAATAATGGGCTCTAGCGGTTAACAATAGGTTCTGGAAATTTTAGGGAAAGCTATTCCATTGATAACACGGTGTTCAATTTCAATTATAATTTAAGTCTACTATGCAATTACAAGGAATATGTAACTTGTGTATATATCGTTCATTCAAAAAAAGGGAATTTTGCAGGGGAGAGTCATTTGAAAATTACCTAAAATTGCCAATTTTTTAAATCATATATCACCAACTTAGAAATGTAAAATACTTTGTTATTTAATTAGTTCGGTTCATTTATTAGTCAAAAACGAAAAGAATCTTTAGAACAATCCAATATTTACATAAATTGAAAGTTGATTTAATCTCAAAACGACTGAGAATTGCGATAGAAATGCATTACACTAATTTAAATAATAAATTTACTTTAATTGCAGAACATTTGCGCAACAGAATAATTGGGCACTGAAAGTGAAACGCATCGATTGCTTTTGGTACGGAATACAGTACAATAGTTTTCAAATATTCGCATTATCGTTTCTGCAATGAAACAATCGGAGTTTATTAATTTATGAATGGTATATATACCGTTCTGAAAGTATATTTACGTTTAGAATAATTAACGATTCACCGATGTTTAATATATGTATGTTCTCTCCAAATATATCGTATCTGGAAATAATTGGTATGATAAATATTTTTTCAAATAAATGTAAATTTCAATTATTGATATAGTTGTTCGTTAATCTCTTTATGGAGTAGTACTATTGCAAACGTTTAACATGAAACAATTTCAAGATATTAAAATAATTTATGTATTGAATCATATTTTTCCTTCTTTAATAATAAAATGGAATCGTTCCTTTAATTGAGTTACATATATTAATTATATTATGTTTAGATAAATTTCATTTACCTACGTTTTAGAAATTACTCTGTTTACTATCGAAAATAATCTAGATTTGTGTTGTTCATATATAGACAAGCATAAAAAAATTTCTTTCTAACCTCATGAAAAAATGTTTAATATTCCAGAAATGAAATATAAAATATTTGTCCCTGTGCAAAGAATATATGGACTTTGTGCTGCAGACGCTAAAAACCTGTTTCCAGCACAGAATTATCTTCAGCAATGATACCAGTTTTTCAGTCCACGCATTTAATAAAACGCACCTGTACCCGCGTTCCTTGATCGTCGCGCGTAATGCATTCGTTTCACGCTATAACAAGTGCGGTGCTCGCGGAAACGTCCTTGCGTTTGTCTATTATTCAGGAAGCATACGTAACTAGTTCTTGCTTTGAACCTAACCTACCGTGTATCAGCGTTTCCTGATGATCCACTGAATTGTAAAACACGTTGGGCGGTGCTCCTCAATATCCAGTTCAAGGTGAACCGCACTTTCGAGTCGTATCAACAGGGAAAGTGACCAAGTGTTCTTGGTGGTAGTGCTTCCACTGTCAAGAATGTTCCCGCACTGCTCCGTGTAACAGTGCACATTGGATCGCGAACTCGATCGAATCCAGGGTTCTGCGAGTCTCCGCGAATTTCAGCTACGCGCCGCGGTAGTGTTCGATCTTATGTGAAAAGCAAAAATTGAACTCGTTCGACGATTAATCAACGGTGCCGTGAATTATTTAAATATCATTAAATGGTGCCGTTTCTAAATTTCGTTTTCATCCTCGGTTCCCTGCACTGTGCCAATGGAGGGGGCCTCGAAGTGGCTTTTCAGTGGAAATACTTGGATTGGACCTGGCCCAATGTTCCCCTAACTGGAAAGAATTTCACGCTGGGAAATGCGTTCACACAGGACGTTGACGTTGACCGATACGGCCGCATATTTGTAACCAGTCCACAATGGTTGGAAGGTGTGCCCATCACCTTGTCTTTGGTGTCAACTGTGCCAGGGCCCGGTGGCCCTTTACTGATACCCTATCCTGACTGGTCCTGGTTCACACCGTACAATTGCAACAGCATAATCTCTGTTTATAGGTTGGCGGTAAATATCCTGATGATATGCATAATTTGAAGGGAATCTTGAGTCGCGTTCGTGACACAGTTTTTTGCCAATGAAACTTTTCTTCGCAGTATCATACGTGTCGCAGTTATTATTGTTAGGAGGTATGGGTAATTAGATGTCTCCGGAGAAAAACGTGTGATTTAAAAATTGGTGTCTTAGAAATGGTTTGAAGTACTAGTTCAATGAAAATGTTACTGTGTATCAAAAATGTTTAGGGTATCATGCAAAATGGTGACATGATTTGGTACATTGAAAATAGTTTGAAGCACCATTTATTACTGTGTTGCAAATGTGCTTAGAATTTTTACAAAATTGAATTTAAATTAACAGTTAAATGTGTTAGTGCTCTATTATCTGCTATATAATCATTATGTGTAAAAGATTTTTACATATCACCTATGTATTATTTCAATATTCTTAAAGTATAAAGGCGATTAGAATACAGATTGTAGTGAATAGTTATGAAGATAGATTATAATTTCTTGATTATTTTTGGTAAAAGTGGCAATTGTATATTAATATCATACTACTGTTTAGTGAATACTCTTTTGGAAAAGATATTCCAACATGTGCAATCTATACAAGGTAAATTAGGCATGGGAAAGTTTCCATGGATTAGGTATGAGTAAGTTTCTCCATGCTAACATTATAGCCAGGAACTCTTTAAAATATTAATGCGTTCGGAACATTATATAATCATTCTATACAGAATTCCATAAACATTTTTCCAATAATGTAAAGAGGAAGTTAAGCAACATTTAATGTAGCGATTAACTTTAAGTTAAGTTAAATGGACGAATATATGCTGTTCAGATAGACGAATGCAATCGCCTGTGGGTCGTGGATACTGGTCGTATGGGCCGCGAGGCTGTTTGCCCGACGAAAATCCTAATCTTCGATCTTGCGACCGATCAGTTGATCCATAAATACATTGTACCGGATGACCAAGTGTTGTACGGGAAGGCGGCATTAGTTACGCCGATCGTCGATGTCGGAAAAACGTGTCTCGATACTTATCTGTACGTGGCGGACGTGGATCAAAATGGACTACTGATTTATGACTTGTATCGCGGATACTCGTGGCGGGTAAACAATACTCGCGGCAACGCTTTCGGTCCGGATGACGATGCCATGAACATCACGATTGCCGGCGAATTTTTCGACTTAACTGATGGCACTCTTGGAATGTCGTTGTCACCGTATGGATTCTACAATGAAAGGTATTAGCATTGTTCATACAATCGAGCGGTCTAGAACGAACTTATTCATTCTAACATCTTCTTTGGCTTCTAAAAACGTTCTAAAAACATATATTCAATGAAAACCCACTTTTCCTAAAAAATGTTGCAAATTTAAACGTCTCCAGAAACTTCCAAAAATTTTCCTCGGGTTAGAGAAAATCAATTTTGAGAATTTATCTTGAACATCTACATTCGCGATTGAAATCAGTAGAAACAACAAGTAAATGGTCAGACACGTAATTGACGGGTATTTAAATTTTCTTAGAGGAAGTAAGGGTCGTACTGCATTCGTTTTTATTCAATCTTGTATGTAAAAATACAGCTTCCTCGCTGATAAACAAGTCATAATAACGACCACAAATCTAAAATTCTGAACACTGGTAATACACGAAGATATACCTGGTTAAATTAAGCAGTATAATCCTCTCTTATTAGCAGTATCAAGTCATCCCATAAGTAATCTCATTTTTTTTTGGAAAGTACGATCAAAAACAAACTGTTCTATGCACATTTTTCTTCATTTTCTGCACTTCATAGAATTTCACATTTAATTACACAAAAAAAGAAAGAATCGTATTACTTATGAGAAAATCCAATACACTTTTCAGATATCTGTACTTCAACTCTTTGGCAAGCTTTCTACAAAAATTCACGAGCACGGCTTCGTTAAAGCAAAGTCAATACAACGAGCCGGTAGTGTACGAATCTAATTACAAAAGAGCGAGCCAGGCAGGTGTCCAAGCAACGTCTCGGAGGGGCGTAATATTTTTCCAATTAGTTCAGCTAACAGCGATCGCTTGTTGGAACATCGAGAAGCCCTTCGCGCCAGAAAATATAGTGATCATTGCCCAGGACGAGGCAACGTTGCAGTACGTGAGCGGTATCAAAGTAATCGTAAACGATCGCGGCGAGGAAGAATTGTGGTTTAACACGAACCGATTACAAAAGACGATCAACATGACCTTGAAACCTACCGAAACGAATTTCCGTTTAATCAGAGGAAAGGTAGATGACATTATCAGGGGCACGAATTGCGAACCGACTGGTAGAAAAAACGATAAACCAGATACTGAGTTCTGGCACCGGATATGAGTTAGACACGTCATCTTATGCTAATCAAATACTCCACGACAGTTCCTTCACAGACATCCTTTCGGAAAATACAGGAATTTGTAATAGTTCGCCAACGTGTTCACAGTTGACGCCATTTACAGCGGGAAGATTGTACAAATGCAAACGAAAGACAGATTATTTAATTATAAATAGCAAACCGAACGAGTTATACCTCCTCTTGTGCACACTATTGTAAGAAACTGTTTGTAACTCTTTTTACGAATACTACGATAAATACACTCTGTGAGACAGTTGTAAATATCATTTATTTATTTTTAGTTTATTTTGAACAATTTAATATGGAAATATAGAAACGTACTTTCTAGATTTTCACTAATAGAACCGTTACATTAATTCTTTATTTTCTATTATTTTCTTTCTTTTGTGCAACTTTCTTTTGTACGAAATTAAAAATATCTTAATTGTTCTAATTTTTTTAGATCTTACAAATCGTTCTAGAAATATCTCTTGGTAAAATAAACATGGTAATATAATAACATGATAAACACGTTATAATAACGGCCACAAATAATACTTAAAAACAAGTCTATGTTGTCAATCAACAAGTCTATCTGTATGTGCATCAGATCATCCCGTAAAACCGTTCTCTGTAACATCGACTTATCACCTCGCTTGTTGGAGGTCCCAGAAATCATCCCACGAATTAAAAAGAAACGTTTTCTTGCTCCAGTTTCCATTCGGCACCGTCTCCCTCTCGAATTTGTGTAACCCCGTTATTTTATCCCGAACCGGTGCTCGCCGAATATAGATCCGAAACGCTAGGTCCGAATGAGAATATAATTAAAAAAGGAGGGGAGGGGGGAAGGAACAATGTAGCTACCCGTTAAACGGGAATAACCCCTTGAAGCCCAATAGCTTCATCCGCCTCGGTTCACCGCCGACTGCTTTCGACAGAGAGAACAAATAACCGCATTAACGACTTCGATTACTTGTTTTTGCGAAAGTAGACCGGCACCAGAACGCAGAGGATTGTTCGGATATCGCCGGCTCGAATAAGCCGGGCGAGGAGAAGTAAGGGGGCGTTCTGCAAGTGACAGCCAGCGTGCAGCAATTTAGTTAACCGTTTCATTGCTGCCTTTTGAGATGTAACGACGACATGCCTGGCCGTGACAGAAGCGTCACCAGGGTACCCGAATGTTTCGACGGTGAACGAGAACAACGGAGTCGAAAGGGAGAGGTGTAGGCGTTGCACAGTAGGCCAGAAGCTCCCAAAAAGTGACCAACAACAAAATAGGAAATTAGCGAAAGAAAAACTTATCACCATGTTCAGGGTTTTACTGATGATTTCGCTAGGAAGTTTTAAAAACGTTTAACGAAATCTTCAGTTTTGGCCACTTTTGGGGAGCTGCTGGCCCACTGTGACGTTGCAAGCGTTGCCCCCGGAGTTTCCTGGACATCGGGATAGGTATGCCGGCCTTTTCTTGCCAGCAATTTCCGGAAGTTTTATCTGCTTTCTGGATACCGCAGGCTCGGGGCTTGCAGAGGTTCAACCGTAGGACAAGGGAGGAGGCTGGTCGAGATAAATGCGCATTCACGAGGAATTGTTCGTGTTACTGCCGCGGCACTTTCGGGATACCAATAGAGGCGCCCAATGCCGGGAAATTCGTGTCACCTACTTCTCTTTCTACGGCGTAGTTCGGCGTGTGACTAATGGCGGCATATTCATGGCACAGCTTCGTTCCTTTCCCCCCGTTCAGCTCCCCTCAACAGTACCCCGCCCGATCCCACACCCTTTGCGAAGCTTTGGCAGTTAACCTCAGACAACCCCTTCGTCGCGATAATATACGGCCGCCCTTAAATTTTCGTTCCCCATCGGCGCCTCCTGCCGCCCACATCCCCAACTTCAACATCAGCCTACTACCCCACACGTATGCTGGAAAAGCTGCCGCGTCCTGGATGCCCCCACTGCTGCTGTTACTGCTGCTCTACCCGTTTGATGCTGGGGGTTCTGTACCGCGCGACAAAATCTGGGGATATTCCGAGATTTTCCCGGTTTCTCTCGAAATCGAGGACTTTTTACCACGGCTCGGAAGAGTTATGGAACTTTTTAACCTTTGACTGCGAACGACGCACTCGTTCCTATAAAATGTAGTGAAATAGGTTAAAACTAGGTCCGTTCAAAAGCTAATACTTCATTGAAATAAACTTATATCTGATCTCATTTGTTCAATGAACAATAGTCAAGTTCAAGTCTCTTAAAGTATCAGTCATGCGTGTAATGCGATTAATAATAATTTAATAACAATTTCAATGATAACTTTACATTTACGAACCACATCTACATTGTGACCCGTCTGTGGACCTATCGTAGGTAAGATGGGCCCAATTGTAACGAATAAAAGTTTCTTCTCGGTCGGCGTGGTTAATAAGCGCGGGCATAAACAGCGGAATAACCGCGCCCGTAAAAACACGGCATATACCGTTCAATATTCTTTTTACGCGATTTCGTAAAGTAGAGGAGCCGACTGAGTTATGGCACCGTTCAATATACTATCGTCGTATCGAGGTATTATAAAATATTGTGACTCCGGCGGAAAAGGCTCGTGCGCGAGAATATAACGTTGACCGCGAACGATCCATGCAAGAGCACGTTTTCACGATCGAACTCGTTACCTTAAGAATACGACGTGGAATTACTTAAGAGGTGATAGGCGTCAGGCGGTAAAAGCTCCCGGTCGCGGACTCGTCCGCGGGTGCCGCGAAGAAAAGGTCTGAAATCGTTTTACGAGCGTACTTTTAAAACAACTTTACGAGAACATCGTGGAATTTCAAAATAAATTTGCATCAAGTTTTACTGCTCCTAATATACATAACTACCGGTGTTTGGCACTGATACACCCGGTGCGTACGGGCGGCCGACGCCGCCGGCCGTGTACCATTCTTTACCGGCGCGGCAGTTAGCGTCTGTAATGCGATACAAGACTCGCCGCGAAAAAAGGATTACCACTCATCGGAATATCTTGGCGGAACAAGGGCGTGCGGCTCGCCGCTGATAAACGTTGTAATTACGGCCGGGGAAAAAAAAGGCCATCCTATTTGGTTTCGCACGCAACAGCGGCGACAGGAAGTCCCTAACCGCGTGCACCTAAGCGCGAACGATCGCGCGTCGTTACATGAAAATTCAATTAGGAGCGGCTAAACAATATACAGAACAGGGCAGGGTCGCAGTTCCCGTGCGAAAGAATGTATCCCAATTAAGGGGTGAGACCCCGAAGAAGGGGACAAAAGCGGATGCCATTTTGCTTGGCGTTTTCCAGGGAATGAAATTTTAAAATTTAATCGCGGGATTAACCGCGTATCTCATAGCGGCGGCTTTTCTAGTGAGCACGGTAAATTACTTGTTTTTCTCGGAATTCTACCGGTCTGCGTGTTTCGAATGAACAGGCTGCCGGGGAAGAGAACGTAGACTCGCCATGTTGGAGTGCGAGCGTGGGCTCGCTCGCTCGCTTGCTACCTTATGCTAGCCGGCTGGTTGGCTAGCTAAATATCTAGCTCGCTCACTCGCTTAGCGTTCGCCGGCATCCACCGAACGAACTCACGTGGTATCCGTTTGCAATTCGAAGGAACGTCGAGTTCCTGCGGCGGGTGGAACGTCGGGAGAATTTCGGGCATCTCCCGTGTCTTTATTAAGGCAGCTCATCTATAATTCACCGGGTGGCCTAGACGGGCTGACAGTGCTGGACTCACCGGCCGCATAAACACACGGCATCTCGTGCAGAAGCTCATGTACGCCAGTGTGTGGCATGCATTGCAGTTGTCAGCTCTAGTCAACGTGTAATTTACTATCCTGCCGCGGCTCAATGCAGCTGCACCCGCTGCTGCTGCTCGGAACCTGGACCACCAAGTACCGTCTGCCTGGCAGAACGTCGGCGCTAACGGCCACGAGAACGCGAACATCGGCCACACTGCTGTTGCCGTATTGCCGTTGTATGCTGTCGCTAGTTGCGATCCAAGTGGATGATAATCCTCCACCGCGTACTGGACAACACTCGGAGCCACCACGCTGGATTCCGCCACCCCATAAATTAACTGTTACACCCTGATTTCTGCCCCGCCATTAGTCCGCCAAGAAGTTTACAGATGCTACCACCAGCCTGTCCGACACCCTGGAAGAACCGGGCAACTCCGTTGTTAAGATTACATGATTTGTAGCCAAAATCCAAAATTTCATGAGTGCTCTCTGAAAGTTGGTAATTAAAGTAAGTGATATTTCGCACGAATATAAGCTATAACATTTGATGAATCATTAAGAGGAAAACCTGAACAGTTTCTCCATAACATACAACAGTGTCAAGAGCTGAACATTCGTCATAGATTTCTCCTCGTCCAGGTTATGGTTCTACGGCCCAATTACTGTTAGCTGCGCCAAGTCGATTGACCAGGAAGTGAACTGTTACCAGATTGCTAGTTGTAATGGAATGCGTAACGACTCGCGAAGGTAATGTGCTACACAGTTTCAGCCAAGGGAACGTGTGAAATGAATTCTTGTGTAATAGTATGCGCAATCGTGGAAAAATGATTTGATGTTATGTTCGTCTTCTTTCGTGGAAGTTTTTCTTGTCAGATGTAGAATAGGTTTTATGAAATAATCCGTTTGGAGCGGTCAAACTGCTTTGTGGTATGTCCAAGATAATGTACGTCAGTCTGCTACGTTAATTGGAAAAATATAGTGCAGTAAATTGAATGATGGAAAAGACCGAACTTCCTACTCAGGGTTTCTTGTGTGACTTCCACTTCAACTTCGCGTCACGAATCCCACTTCTAGCTCTTTGAAGCAATTGGTAGACGCAAATGGACTGCGAGTACTTCTGGAGTATAACCAATGGACTGTGAATATTCCTGCAAATATAGATTTGTATGATCTGGAACTAACTTTATGTATTTGTGACAAAAATAGGTACGTAGAATCTAAAGCAGTAGACATATTAAAAAGATTCAAGGACATTAGCGTATTAGTTTCAGCTGAATAAGATAATCAAAAAAAGTAAGAAGTTTCTATTTGGCTGCTGTATCTTTCAATGTATGCAAACAATTTTTATTTTGCATGAAGATCCGTTTTTTATTCATAACATTACGTGTACAATATAATTAATCAACATAATTAATCAATAACTAAAATGTAAATTTTTTGCCGATATCACATGGAGACACAAAGAACCGTGGAGCGTTAGCGTGAACAGGGACGTTCACCCTAAACGCGTTTAAGCCGACAAAGAGTATTTCCACCGGCGGCACCGGTTGTTTACTTCCTGTGCGTAACTCCGCGGGAGCTCCACCCACACTCACGCCTGGCCATCCCCGCGTCCGCGATGTTTGTCTATCCAGCATTCCATCCATCTGTTTCTGCGTCGCCACGTCAATCCATCTCCTTTCCTCGTTTCTTGCGCGAGCGGGGCGCGACGCGTAACGCTCGGTTGAAATGTCGTTTGCTTTGCGAACCGGTCTCTTACATTCGTAACCGTTCGTTATCGTTAGTTCCGCTTGGCGAGGCGCGTTCACAGCGTAAACACGTACGTACGTAGCTGCATAAGCGTGGAACGGCGTGCTGCGAAGGGCAGGACGAACAGAGACAGAAGCTGACAGTGAGAACGAGCCGAGGTTTCAGAGTGCATTTCGGAGGAAGGTGTGGCCGTTTCGACTTCTCCCATTCGTTACCTTTGCAGCGAGCGTGCGAGCAAGCCGAGTCATGTTTACGGGCGCAAATAACGCTGCAGTTGCAACTTTTTGTTGCCCAGCTTGCCTCTATCCCTTTCCTTCTTCTCTTCTTTCGTTCGCCAACAAGTTCGCGGCACCTACACACGCTCGCGCGCGTACCACTCAATGATATGCATTGCACCCTTGTGCTCGACATTGGCGCGTTAACGCACACACACGCGCACGCCTAACGGTTGTTCTTATGGCCTCGTTGCGCAACGCGATGATACCTGTTGTTGTTTTCACTTTTGTTCGCCGGTACGTCGAACGCGATTTACCTGGGAGCGTCGCTCGCTTCAAGGCGCGACCTATAAATTTATGGTAATGGAGAGAATTGTAGGACATCTTGAAAATTATCGGAATAAGGTCTTCATTTTATATTTATGTTAAGGAACATCGTATGTTACTCATTTAATCGTATTTAATCGTCCCCCAAAAATCACACAAAATCCATGTAATTTAAGGAGCCCATTCACGATCAAGCATATTGCGCAACAATGTCTATGGCGCAATATGATTGATCGTGAATGATAGTGATTGACTAATTAATACAATATGGATTTGGATGGACATCATGCTGCCCAATAATGTTGCGAGAAGTTATGCGTATGAGTTAATCGCGAGGCTAATATTTTTAAGGTAATGCGTCTGCAGTGAAAGTTGCAAATTCCAGGATACATATAGTTCCCTGAGTAGCCTAATTATGTGCAGTTATTCAATGCATAACGATGTTACCTCAGCGTTCTTTGTTCCAAAATGCGCAATAATGGGAATTTCTGTTCAACTAGCTTGTGTCATTATTCTGTCATGTATACAATTTTGTGTACAATTTCGTTGGGCAATGAAACTACTACATTTATTTTCTAAAATTGACGCGAATCTAAGATTGAGTAATTGTTCCGTAACCATTTCTGTAATCTTAAAATGGTTTTACTAAATGGGTTACCGAGAAAGAAGAAATGATATTCCGTTTCTCATTTCAATTTCAACTGCTCGATATCGTGTTATGTTCTAATTGCGAACTACTTTCAGGAGAAAGGTTTCGTCCGTTGGAAATGTGATTTAGCTACCTCGCAGTTATCAAACTGTCTAGCCCTAGATCTGCGTCACGACGTCGTATCATACAATCTGATGCAGCGACAATTAATACCAATTGAATTGCAGATTTCCTGCATTGTGATACACAATTCTCCCACGTGTCATAATTTCCGCTACTTTACACCGTCGTTTAATACCATTTTAATGAATTTTAGATTGCGTAGGTACGGCATATCTGTTACATCGTACGGTACTTTGTTCCGCGTACGTGAGACTATAAATGGTATCATGTATTTCCAGAATAGATGACGCATGCAAATCCACTCCACTGCGAAGCGACTACTTCCCATCGATATTAGAGTTACTGCGTACTAACAATTAAACTGTAATTGATTATATATTTCATTAATCTAAAAGAATATAATTGCAATGGCTATTGTTTCTTGCAATTAATGCAGATAACTTTCATTTTGCATAAAACTCCGCAGTCTAATTAAACAGTTTAACCCTCTATTGCATGGATTTGTATGACGAGTTGAAAAAATATATATATGGCTGTTAGTCTACCTAAAAATGAGTCATGAAAATGGTCATGAAATAAATAATAAAATTTCATTAGAAAATGTAATTTATTGCACTTTATGACTGTTCCTGTATGGGAACTTTATACATATCGCACCCCCGCAAGAAAAGTGACACACGTCAAAAAATGGCAATTTTATGTCATTGGAAAATATATATGAAAGGCGTCACATCTCTATCTCGCAATTTATCCACCTGAATAAATTGCGAGATAGAGATGTAATACGTGATATAAGTATTATAGTATTCTTTAAGTTGATTTTTCTCAAATGCTGCATTTTTGAGTTGTCTCACTTTTCTTGCGGGGGTGCGATATGCGGTTTTATTTATAAGCACAATGTTCCACTTGGAACCAACATGCTCAGAGTCTTCAGTATTGTCTACTTAATTTACTATAGAACATTTGAAATTTAAGTCCCCAATTGGGAACGGAATGCAACAGAGGGTTAAATATCAACAATTTCCTCATAAAAATTTAATGCTTTTTTAATTTTGCACGTCAGTGTATGTACCACTTTAAACATTAAAAACCGTTTCGTACATGGAAGAATAGCTACTATAAAATATGTCTGAATCAGAAGTAGGTACACATTCGAATTCTCTAAGATAAACAAATACACTTTTAAATAACTCTCCAGTCGAGCGTGCGTCATACTTTCGGCGTAGCTGGAGGAGAATTTAATGGAAAATAAACATAACGGGAAGGAACTTTAGGGTAGCTATCCACACGGATCAGCGGAGCTACCGTGCCGTCTGCCAATTTTCGTACATCAATATATCGTGAAAGGAACGATCGCTGTAGGATAGATGTAATGAATAGCTCGAATGGAAATACTGCAGGTCAGGTGCAGGTTCCAGTGGAAGATAGTCGATGGTTGTAGCGTCGGTGGCGACGGAGAGAGGTATGGGTGCAATCAGCGCGATGATAACCAGTATTACCACGTCAACTCAACCCATCTCGCAGATCTTCGTGGCGTAATTCCCCGGGGTTCTATTTGCGACAACCGGGTGGTATGACACGGATAGTATACCGAGGGAATGATGAATTAAGCAGTATTTATTTCGAGTAACCCCGGTCGCGGGGCTACAACGAAATAGAAATCAGGCCGTGGGCCTTGAATATTTGCACCACTGGTTTTTGAGTTGGGCGCGGCCATCAATCGTCGAAACGATGCGACGTGATTAATTTCACCAGGACTCCCTGTCACTGAAATACGCCCGGCCGCGCAATTCCTGTCGATGACGGAATATGTCTCTTGTCAATCGTTACTTCATTGAATATGTTTAATTGCCCCGCGTCGTCGAAAATTGGATGCGATACTCGGTTATGCCGTAAAAATATTTAATGCGGGATACTTATAATTAGATCGTGGATCTTTCTGTAAAATGAAAATTATGTGCACCAATTGCAACGTAGAAGAACCAAACGAAAATTGTGTGAATCAATTACAAGGTGCTAGAACTAAACAAAACTTGTGTTCAATAATTTCAAGCTACTGAAACCAAATAAAAATTGTGTGCATCAATTGCGATCTACTGGAACCAAATAAAAATTGTGTGCATCGATTGGAAGGCACAGAAACCAAATAAAAATTGTCTGCAGCAATTCCGTGGTACAGGAACCAAATAAAAATGGTGTGCATTAATTGCAAAGCACTGGAACCTAATAAAAATGATGTGCATCAATTGAAAGGCACCGGAACCAAATAAAAATGGTATGCGTCAATTGGAAGATACTGGAACCAGGTAAAAATTATCTGCATCAATTCCGTGGTACAGGAACCAAATGAAACTTGTCTGCATCAATTGTAAGGTACTGGAACAAAGCTGTAGTAGGCTATGCACCTTTACGCGTTATACAGTCTTAGAACGCAAAGATCTGTAATACAAATTGAATGTACAGCGTTCTTCTAAAAAAAATTAAGTTGGCCTCGAAATGCTATCGCGATTGAGCTCACCATCTAGTTCATAATTTACGACATTCTCTTTTGAATAAAACGGAATTTGTTTCTATCACCTATTTCACTGATAAATATGGAATAGACTTAGTCCACGTAGAAGCTGTAGTAAATTTGTTTACACCTCGTCATCGAGTGGACAACATTCTCTTTCCTAAACTAAAAATAGTACATTTCACAACTCAAACAGGAAATGTAAATAGGTTCATAATGAAATCTTTAATTTTCCAAATACCTGCAACATTTTTCATATGCGCATAGATTAATTTACACGTGGGCGTTTTTCTGCAACTAAAAATCTGAAGGTCACCCGTATAAAACGTTGAAGGGGGAACGACTTCGATAATTATCGAGTAAATGGGTTCAACCTACATACAAAGTCAGTAATGTCACGATTTTCGTCTTGCTCGAACCCGTTTCCGTCGTCTCTCTGCCTCCGTCCTTTTGTTCGACCCTTCTCTCACTTTGAACGTAATATTTCCGCCTATTCGTTTCCATACGTTCGCAACGTTGCTTGGTGTATACGCGAGTCCATTTTCCGCGTCTCTCGAAAGTAATATGCCCCCTATGCCCCCCGCCTCGTCCCTATCCCTCGGCACACATCCTATTTATTTCCGTATGAATACCAAGAGACGGAAATAATGATTTTAATACTACCTGAAACCCGGCCGCAGTTGGAGGATTTTCCTCGATTATATCAAGACCATTGTTTTAAAAAGGACCCCTCCCTTCCCCTTTTCGTTCTCAACACATGAGAACCATTAAATAAAATCTCCACTGCGTCTGCCTATGCTGCAGAACAAAAAGTGCTTCATCAATCGGGACGATCCATTCCCGTTCCCCCGCCTTCCTCGATACTAAATGCACTTATTCTCCAATGGATTTTTCAGTGATTTGTTTTACCAAAAGTATTCGTCCCGCGTATTTAATTATTCCGCCGAATTGTTTGTAACTGTATTCACAATGCGTTTCCCTCCCCCTCCACCCCAATTTTTGTATCCGCGGTATTGATTTCCCGCCGGAAAAGTTTCAAATGTACAGATTCGGTTACATTCGTGCATCATTTTTTCCGCTCTGTCTCGCTTAACAACGCTCCTCATAGGCGTAATCAGAATTTCGAAAATTTCATTTTCTCATTTTTCCGTGCGTTCGTGTTTTCCACGTGTTTTACATACATCCCGAGGGATATCAGAATTTTTTTAATTGCGCGCAAACCTTGCGGAAATAATTAGTCGGACAACAAAGGCCATAACTCGATGACTGGTCTAATTAATAAGTTTCGAAAATGATTTGGTTGTGACATAAATACGTTCCGTTGTATTCGTCATACTTTTTTATTTATTAATTAAGTTAAAAATTCTATCGAATGAATTGTATGATTTCTGCAGATGGCTTCTTTTCAATAACAGTTATGCACACTTACAATAAGTTATAACTAGACTGCGGATTTTATGCATTTATTTATTGGTCTATTTAGAACGGTTTTTCACCTGGGAATATAATTGTATAATGTGTTGTAGTAAATTCTGAAATAAAAGAGAGGAACACTTTGGACCGTAAATGGGAAAGCGTAAGTGCCCCAAGAAGTTGCAGATGAAACTATTCCTGCAACACGCTAATGCAAGACCCCATACGGCTCGTTAAACCAAAAGTACATTAACTACACTCGCCAGATCTCACATTTATTTGAAAAAACTATTTCGAAACACTATAAACTTATTGAGTGAAGTGAAAATCTTTATGTGGTCTCTAATAACTAGACTAGAATAACTAGAAAACTTAAACGACTGAATATACAACATAGAAAGTAATACAGCACTAACAAAGAGATGACGCACTAATGAAGACAACAACGATATCGAGAGCAGACATTACGAGAGCAACTTTTGGGCAACTTAATGCAAGAAACGTTCGAATGACGACAAGAATGCGTAACACAGTTTTTCATGTTCGTCGAACAGCTTCGCACTGTTTTACACGTGGTGCGATTTTTCCACGAGCACAGACGTAAAACTTTGAGCCACTCGTACTGATTGCAACACTTTCGTGGAAGTTAGTCGATCGTATATTTTGTTTTCGATCGGAAGCCTCCAGGGTTAAGTAAACCTCGCGTTTCCCACTTACCAGGACAGAGCACATGGCGGGCTTCTCACGGGCCACTCTTTCGCGTCTACATAGTCTCTATCCAAACTGGTTCTCCGGGTAGCCTGCCTAATGAAATAATACTTCTACGTTGAACCTGGCATTTCGAACGGTCAATTATCGTGCTATAAGTGGTGTGTTCCCCGAACCTGGCACGAGTGCGCCAGCGAGCAGAGACACGAACGACTAGCCTGGCCCGACAGGCAACTTCGAGATGTCAACTTTCGGGGCAATTAAATCGGGGACCGGCTCTTATTAGCGGTGGAGAGCGCCTCCCGGTGAAAACTTGCATCGCCTCTGCTCTCTGTTTTCGAATACGGGGATGATGTCTCGGACCGAAGGATATAAGGGCAGCAAAAGGGGTGGGGGAGAGGGGGTGGGTTGTGAGGTGGGAGAGGAAGTTGCTGGACCATGTCGACTGCTTCCCAAGCCAGCCGAAGTGGACCTATCGACTCGAAACGAGTGTGCTCGACGTTAAAATCCCGGTCGCTGCTCCCGTTTCTCAGGCCCTGGCTCCCTTCTCTCCCCTTTGCCAACCGGTTCGCTGCCACCCCCTATGCTGTCACCCCCCACCGTGCTGCTATCCCCGTTCCTCTGCCTCGCCCTTTCCCCAAGCTCTTTCCACCGTCATCGCTCTCTTGCTTTCCAAGCCCCTCCACCGGTCCTTCCATAGTCGCCACCCCCATCGCCACCCTCTATCTGTCTTTCTTCCTAGTCCGTTCATTCTCCCATTCGTTTGTATTGGACGTAAACGATGCAATGGGTGGACATGGTCCAGCAAATCCGAAATCCCCTTTTCCTCGATATAAAGCTTTACCTCTTTTTTCGGCTTTGACCCTCCGTCGAGCGCGACTTCGCGCCAATACTTTTCTGCGAGCAAACCGGCCGGCAGAAGTATCGGGCCGCCACCCCCGCCTCCTCTCGGCCCCCGGTGAAATCAACTTGTATTTGAAGGATCCGATGAACCTTCGGAAATCGAATGTTCGAGCATGATAGACAGTCGATAGTGTTTTTTGCGTGTCGGGCGATTCATCACTCGATACTTTACACGCTTACCGGGCAAACTGTAATCTTTTTCCCTTTTTGCTGTTTGCTCGGCGCCGAACCGATCGTGATGGACGTGTCGCGCGAGCTCAGCGGAGGAGAGGTTTTTTAATTAATGTATCATAGAGCACCGGGTCCCCCACGTTCAGCGGAACATGTAGCGCCTTTGATGTTTGTGTACTATGTGGAAAATATTGTTTAAGGTTGAGCTAGCATAGACGAAGGAGGGAGCAAACTGGTAGTTTGCTACCTCACACCTGGAAAGGCTTATTTTACTGTTTTTACAAATATATTGAATAAATTGTGTTAGCAGTAAAACTTTTCTTGCAGTTCTGTATTTTTATATCGCAAATGTGAATTCTTATACAATTTTTCAGGTACGATCAAAGAAAATATTTTTGTCACGGATGCTTAATATTTTTATACAACTACCATATTTTATACCATAACTTTTATTTTTCGGTATAGCAGTTGTTCTTTTGTGTACTGTTATTTTTTAATACCTCCAGTGTATTTTCTTTTGGAAATTCTTCAGTCATTATTTTTTTCCAGTTTTATCAAATTTGAGCGAATTAAATTAATGGTAATATAAAGATCTATGTGTCTAGAATTAAAATCTAAAAAGTGTGGAGACACTGTTTCATACATTTTTTAAAAGCATTTCAAACTTAAACATTTTATACGAGCTGAGAGAGAAAACTGATTATTGTTGCGAGAGTAACCAATATTAATGACACGTGGTTGAAAAAAATGTTAATAACAAATGATACAAGCGATGAGATAGTGATACTGCTTGTAAAAAGAAGTCTAGAAAAGAAATTGTATCTTTTTTGATGCCCCGTTTTCGAGGGAATCGAGTTTGAAAATTCATCGAGTACTTCTCTGATCATGGCTGGCTAGTTCTACTTCTGTAAGAGTAAATACTTCTCTTAGTAAATATTATGGCGCGCGAACTCGATTTTCAAACTAACATTTCTCGAAAACGAAAAGGTATTCTCTTTTATCGACTTATTTCTTCATGTAGAATCACTACCCAGTTGTTCGCGTTTGGAAACATCACGTGTGACGTAATAAGCAGCCCGTATTTCCGCTTGCTCGACACCCTGTATGTCCCAAAATGAATTTAGATAATGGCGGGTCAAGGTAATCGATAGGGATGGCGTCTATCCCGCAAGGAAGTGACAATATTATTCTGTTTCAGGGTGTGACGGGCGACCGGCTGGCCGGGGGCGCCGCACACCTCCTCCATCTCTTCTTCTTCTTGCCACGACCACAACACACAATGTAACAACAACTACCACTACTAGAGTCGTCCGCGCGAACCACGTTCTCAATGTACTCGATGTGGTACGTCACCATACCCCTACTCGGTGTCTATGAAGATATGTCATCCTTATTAAGTTTTAACATGTTTCACTTTTACGTTTATATCGTGTCTCACAGTTAGTGCTCCTCGATGTTTTTAATGAGAAACTCGTATGATGGCCCGCAGCGATGATACCAAGTCCTTCCTGTTGTTGAACGCACGTAGAGCGAAGAGTGTGCACTGCGACTGTTTTCAAAGCCAGAGAGTATTATAAATTAGTTGACCCGGGCTTAATAAAACGGCGCGATGCATTTTTACGAAAAGAACTTTATATTATCTCGATTATAATTACCGTGTGGCCGCGCATTAGCTGATAACGACATGCAACGACGCCAGAGCAAGTTTGCTTATAGCGTATTCGTTCCCCTTAATTAAACCGCGGGCATCAAATTTCAGCTCTCATACAAATCACACGTTAATTAAGTCGCGTTAATCTATATCGTGTCTGGTATAGACTACTGTTCATCGGAAAGAACGTTTTTCAATTTTTCATAAAGAATCCTGTTCGCGTATTGTCTTGTCATCCGTCGAGTCATCGTTTTAAATTTCCTCCGGCAGCAGTGGCATTCTTCGCACACACGTACGTATTTAAAAAGTCATTCAACGTTGCGTATACATTGTATATTTTATATTTATATGTATAATATATGCATGTAACCGACGTGTGTATATTATACATATTATAGAATATATTTTGGATATGTTGGATTATGTCTTCACTGTTCGCTGAGTTCCGTTACAATGTGACTTGTGGTTGGTTTAGTTTCGTTGGTTTATCGATGTTCGATGTTGGCTGCTATTGTTGGTTGTTAGGTGTTTAGTGGTCACTCTGTGTTGGTGCTCACCCTATCGACTCTTCCTTGTACCCGCAACCCCGACAACCTGCACCCCCGTTTCTCCCACAACTCGAATCCCGAAACTTGATGTTAGAAGTTACAATGTCAAGCTTGTCTTCTGTCAGAAGGAATCTTATTCGACGACGGAAAGACCCACAACACTATTAATACATACCGAGCTGACGGTAAGGTTTATACTAAAATGTTTCTTTTCCAGATACCATGCTGTTTTTCCGACCAACAATGAAAACAGTCGCGCGGATATTGAACGACACAGGTTGCAGATATTAGACGAGAAATTAAACGAATATAATGTTATTATATTTTCAATTCCAGAAAGACTGATCTTATTTTACTCATTTTCTAAAATCCTTTTTGTTCAGTAGAAGATGATTTGTAAATAAATCTGAAAGAATTTTTGAATGAATTCTATATTTTTGTTGAATTACTATAATTTTATGAAATATAGTATATATTATGGTAATTAATTATTATTTTTGTACTTACAATAACGTTGAAGTTTAATAAACATTGGTTTTGAGTTAATTTTGTTGCGATACCTCACCATTTCTTGTACACGGATCAACTGATGAAAGAAGGAAACTTTCAATTAAAGCGCTATCGCTTATCATACGGTACGTGATATACAATTTTATCGCGTGAAAAGCTTGCCCGCCCCTGATATTTCTAATAAAGGAAGTTTTATATATAGGTCCTAACATGACGATAAATTATCGTATGATAACGTGTTTTGAGAACGTTTAGCGTTTTAGGTAGAACGCAACATGCAAGCTTTTAATAACATATTTCAAGATATTTTTTAAAATAAGGTTAACAATTTCAAACTCAAGATAATTCTACAGTTTTGGATTAATACTTTAAGATTGTGTCCGGGTTGTACACTATTTTACTGATAATAATTGTCATAACTTGTTTTTTATGCAAAATAAAAATGTTGTAAGTTGATATTTCATCTTTTAATAATTTTAGTGAAATGAAAAGAACGTAACAAAATTCTTAAATTCTTCTACTATTTTCTAGTTATGTTTCTCACTCGATTAAGCTGATGGCATGCGCGAAAGAAAAATGAAAATTCTCAGCATGCGTGATTTTTGTAAAATATTAACCACGTTTATATATTCAATTTGTTTCTGTATTATACAAAAAGAGTTAAAGCGTTAAAAAATATAAAAGAATGCTTTTTGCAAAAGGATTTTTGTTCGGGAACAACACATACGTTCCGTGTGCTTCAAGTTCTAAAACCAATGTGACTTTCCTGAGTGGAATGATATATGTTCCAGGAACACAGTATAAATAATATGATAGCGTCTTTCGAGACGAGTTCAACAAGGTGCAATAATGGGTATTTCCATTCAATAGAAGGTCGTAAATTAGTGAGGCCCCAAGTGGTCAGGTCAACGACAATCTCGGCTCTCCACCTTGTTGAACCCTCCTTGACCGTGCAGTTAACGCGAACCAGTCTACCCATCATCCGGTTTTGACCCAAAAGTTCTGCTGGAGTAGACGACATTATTTATCAAATAGTTAATAAATATGTTCTACGTATATTATGTTTCTAATAATTTGATCAGATACTTTGAAATAAGTGTCCCGTAAAAAATTTAATTTCTAAGTACAGAAGCTAGCTTCAAGAAATGTATTAAGTTGTTGTTGTTGTTGCATATGAAATGTCCGATAATAGAATTTGAACAGCAGATAAGAAACCCAGCGATCATTATGCATCCAGCGTACAAATCTACTTCACAGACTGCCTCGCCGCTAAAAAATGTCCGACATTTGATTAGGGAAAGCAGAAATTATCGTTTCCTTTTTCCTGGCATGCATATTTCATATCTACACGGTTCGTTAATATTGCATTAATTTCGCTTCAGCCACAACGAAAACATTCATTCAACAGTAGAAAAATAATGCTTCGACCCTAATGAGGCGATTAATTACAGTAAAGAATTAAACACTGTGACACACACCGGCGAGCAAGCTCGAGCATTGTTTTAGTTCATTCATCTTTCAAATTTCACTAAGGGTGCCTTTTTTCAAAGCGGGATCAATAATTAAGTTACGTAAAAGCTATTAACGCAGTTAATGAACTGGGACACGATTACTGTTTGCGCTGTGGCAAAGGGGGGCATCTGCGGTCGAAATACTTGAATTTTTAACGAGATTCAACAGAAAAACGTTTACAACTAAACGACGAAAACAAATACACCAACGAATACCACGAAACCTGTGGTGAAAAAAGTGGTCAGGAGAGCTGTTAAGATTGTTGAAGTTTTAATTTACTTTACGTTTAAATGGTTGGGATCTCCCGAGAAAATAATGAGAGAGTGTACAGAGAGTCAAGATTAAAACCGCGATACTGAAAGCTAATAATACAATAATTAAATTCATATGTTAAATTGAATTCGAGGGAAAATACGTTTAATAATTGAGACCACTGTGAAAGACAGGAGTAACGAGGGAATAAAAAAATTGAAAATTCTAAAAAAACAAATGTTCGACCTGCATAAGGGGTCAAGCAATCAAAACTGAAACTCTTGTACGAAGAGTTATGTATTTAACCCTCGCAAGGTAAGGTCTAATAACACCTAAATAGTAAGGTGGGGTCTCTCAGATCCCGACAAATGAATTTCGTAAATAGCCTCGTTTTTAGTAAATTTGGAATAAAGAATAACACAGGATAAACAGAAAACAAACAGATTTAATTTTATTCATATAAAAATTCTTTTCAAAAATCTGAAGCTGGGGTCTCTGAGACCCCACATTACCTTGCGAAGGTTAAACCTTCATTATAATATTTCTGGTAGGAAGAATAAAGTAATGATAGGTGTTCGCGCAACGACGCGAGGAATACGATGATCCTACGAGCATTATGAGAAAATGGAAATGGGAAATTCGTCGAGAGAAGTAACAGACGCGACATCTCTCATACGTCTGCTTGCAGCCGGCTCCGTATCTCTTACGTGCACTTAGATCGAGCCATGTAAAACTATTATCCCGACCTGCGTTCCAATTCGGTTGGAAATGCAGAACGTTTTACTCTATTCAATCTGTTAGTATGACATCAGCAGGGAAAGGGGCGGGCGAAAGGAGGACGTCATGCTGTTCGGTAATGTTCGGACTGGGACGTATGTGGGAAAGAAAATATAGGTGGTCCGCAGGAGCCATTTGTGCGCTGGCAGGAGTCCTTCGGAAAGTTTTTCAGCTAGGCTGCCACGCCGTGCGGAATTCCGCGAAAGGCAATTCGATTCCAGGCCCATTTGGACAATATTACAAGGTAATTGGATTTCGACCTGACTAGTTGTTGCCAATGTGCCCATTCGATCGGCCGATGGTGGGGTCTCGATGGGTGGAGTATGTGGTATAAGGGGTGTCGTGTCGGTAGGAAGAGGAAGATAGCAGCGGGAGAGCCTGTACGCGCGTTCGCAGACCGGAATAATGGATAGTCGTTAAATTTAATTGGCACATAATTATCGGGAGTCCAGGCACCAAGCAGATCGCTGCACGCCACCAATCGTCGCAATCCCACACATTGCCTCGGCTTTAATATCCAGGAACCTGGAATGCAAAGGGCTGATACGCACCTTCCACTTGTGTTCCTGGATGACGAGAGAATCCATTAATTTTCTCTTGATGAAACGGCTCTCGGAAATTGCCCATTTTTTCCTGTGTGCCTGCCTGCCTCCCTCGCCAATTCTCTTCTCTTTCTTCATTAACTTCTCTGACGTTCAATCATACCTAATTTTCGGCTCGCATCGAACCTTCATGTTGATGAAACGTGTCTCTTAGGTTTCGATTTTCCATTTATATTCAATAATTTTTATGCATTCTTCTTTTTGAGGTTTCCATTGATTTACACGACCGGGATTGGAAGAGATTCCTCAGGGTTGAAAAAGAAAGTTGTTTTCTATTTCTTTTTATATTCAAACCAGACATTCAAACCAGACCTACCACCACTGGTCTAATGATCAGGTTAAAATTTGTTCTTTTAGAATTATTCCATAAACTAATTTAAAAAGCACTGTTACGTCTCAGAATTTCTTGAACTTCAACTAACACGTTAATTAACATCATTAAAGTTTATCGAACCCCTTCTGCTTATCACTATCTGAAAAGTATAATCCACAATTTTAAGTTTCTCGACCTTCTTAAGGACCATTAAACGTGAAATCATCAAATTCATTACACAGCATAAAACTGGGATGAGGGTTGATTTCTGTACAATATCGCGCATCATAGTCTGATGCGTGAATATTCTCCTTGCGGTGGAATAGAATTCAGCGTGATTTTACGAAACAGTGAAGTTTTCAAGGACAAAATCGATCCTGAATAATAGAACAATCACACGGCGCAGGGAAACGATGGGAAAACGCGTCGGGGGAGACGATATTAGAATGAAAGGAGGAGCGTGCGATCGCGGATAAAAATCTATGAACGTCTTGGGGAATTATGGTAACCCTCTCGGGGAGTTTGCCGGTCTCGCGAGCATGAAACCAGCATGAAACCGGAGAGCGGGTAACTCCGGATACGCGCCGGCGGCGTCGGCGGCAAGTACACGATTAAAACGCTTAAATATGTGACCGAGTGAGTTAATTAATTTATGAACCAATTAGGGGAGTCGCGTTTAGATACCGTTATCGATATCACAAGGTACTCCCGTTTACATACGATCCACGGGGCTCGGTGTGCAAGAGCACAGAGGGGTTCGCTTACGATACCATACGTAACTACGAT
Source organism: Lasioglossum marginatum (assembly GCA_028455795.1). Taxonomy (NCBI): domain Eukaryota; kingdom Metazoa; phylum Arthropoda; class Insecta; order Hymenoptera; family Halictidae; genus Lasioglossum; species Lasioglossum marginatum. The sequence goes on from CM052275.1 coordinate 1,530,685, forward strand.
GCCAGGCCGGAGCGTTTACCAATAAATAAACCGACCGATACCATCTTTCATTTCGATAATTATTATTCGGCACGCTGTTAATTAATTAAGGATGGAGAACCGGCGTGCGGCCTGTGGAACACAGTGAGTCCCGACCGTGTACAACCCCTCCAAATGGAGAGTGCACGAATAGACGAAACATGCGCGCACACGACCATGATCGTACCAGGTGATAACTCCTCGGGCTCTTCGGCTAATTACCGGATGAAAGAGCTATCTGGTGACTGGCGTCAAAGCTCCGCTGAAACCCGGTAAATGCACCTGCCACATCATTGTGATATTTTAGCGTGGCCGCGGTTTTGCGCGCCGCGTTACGTGGTTTTCGCCGGATCTAATTTTCATTCGGCGTTTTCCAGCTTCCGTGAATGAGCACGCGTCACCGCCTCGACACGAGGCCACCCTCTTTCCCAGGACACGCCAGAAAATTCGTCGCGAAAACAGTTATATCAAGCCGGGGGAACGAATTTAATGGTATTTTATCAGACCGCGTGTTTTTAATTCGTCGCTGATATTTCTGTGAGACTTCCTTATTTTTATACGATGATTATTAACACTCACAACAAAATTTCTGTTCTTTAATTTTTCATACCGTACAGCGAAATTGTAAACATGAAGGTTCTTTGACTTCTTTGGGAAATTTGGAGTGTCCAGTCTTAAATCACATACCTAAGAATATCTTAGTAAATATTTATTCTTTTGTGTTGTTTCATTCCATTTTTAATATAAATGCATCAAATTCGTACAAACAAACAAAAGAATGTTAATTCTTTTAATAAAATGTCATTTATGACAATAATATTTTGATACGATATTGATTTAAACTCTTTAAAATCCGAATAAAGCGTAAAATATCCGTTCAAATAATTATGATATGTATTGAAAAATAACTGGCAGTTTTAGTTAGCCGTCGGATGTCGAGTTAGGCATGCCTACGAAAAATTGGGTCAGAATGTTCCCCGGCAACGACGTCCCACAGTAGTAAAGCTAAAACGACAGAAAATTTTATCTTACTATCGAGACGCAGGGAAGTTTTCTATCTTCGGGTTATTACTATTTGCAGAATTCCGAATTGGAAAGCTACGGTGATATCGGTGCATGATATCTCACGAAGAATATGGATTCTGTCCGAATAAATGGACGATGCAAAATTCACTTCGCTGCGCTTCCCGGGATAATAAAATGTTTAAATTATATTCCGAATCTATACGGAATTTTTGTTCGTGGCGATGCATGCGTGACATCGGCGAGAGGTAAATGCCGGCATCACGAAAGCTCGAGCTATTCGGATGGAAGCCAACGGAGAGGAACCAGAATAATTTATTTATTTAATGCATACCTTTTTGGGTCAGAATCGTATTTGGGCGAGAGGACGCTGGCATTTTTCCCAGGGGACAGGAAAAAATAATATTTCTCTTTTCCGCCGCGTCATACTTCTGTAAATGTACGTATTGGTATACAACCGGAGGATTCGGTTGTTGCGAGCAAAGAAATAAAAAATCCTACTGCAACAATGTCAGAACACTAAATCTATCACGGTCAAATCAAATCAATTCGTAAATAGTTTATATTACAATAAAAAATTATAAGTCATAATCTGTACATGTAATAAAACAAAACTAAAAATTATGCAGATCAGAATAAAGCTCTTTTAATTTTTATATTGCATTAACATTCATGTATCGTTACGGTATGAATATATTCAACACCAAGAAATTTATATGCGATGAAATATATGGAAAAACTCAATTCAAATTAAAATATAAATGTTTGAATGCCAAAATATATTCCGATGATTTAAATACTTCATATTCGTCTTTTTAATAAATCACACAGACCATCACGCGAAAATATTTATGCCCATAATTATGAAAGTGGTCTAACTCAAAATAAAAAAAAAAGAAGAGTTTATCAGTTATTTCACATCACATTATTTTAAACTAAAGTAATTCAATGTAATTTTTACGATATTGTCAAAATGAACAGTGGTATCTCTCGCTATTTTTTATTTGTAAAGATTAGAGTTGTCACTCTTCGACACGTGGTTAGCAAAATTCTAAAAAAAATGGTTAATTGTAGAAAACCGTGTTCTTTTATAATTTAAAATAACACTTCTTAATGGAAGACCCTGTATTATAAATGATCGAAATCCTGGATCCTTCAAATCCTTACAATCTCCCGTCCAATACGCGTCCTCCTCGCCGCCGGCCGCTAAATAAACATTCACGAAACAACAGCCGGTACATCCTTTGTTCTGTGCGCCGTGATCACCGCAAGCGATTCAACATTTTTGAGCATAGTTGGCACTATTCCCCGGCCGCTTCCCCGAGCGAATAGTTTCGAATTGTTCGGCGTGGCACCTCCGGTTGACAGAGACGCCAGTTTCTCGGCTTTCGAATCGTACGATGTAAATAAGCTGGATAACGTATACGTCGTTACGTGGCAGAAATTCAATAACCAATAGATATCCGCGGCATATAGTCAACAAGCCCGGCAACGAAAACAACGGGATGAAAAGAGTCGGAAAGAAGAAAATGCCGGGCGGAGGACAAAGGCGGAAATAGCGCGAGTGCGAGAGCCAGAGGCGGAGATCAGAGTGAAGAGGAGGATGGAAGAGAGTTCGAGGGTAAAAAGAGAGAAACGAGGGAGGAGAGTCGGATGGCGAAGCACACGGTTGTGCTCGCGCGAGCAGCGCTTCGATTCAATTTAGCCGCGCCATGCCACGGATCCTCGCTCTCCCGCGTATATTTGCCGGGATTTGATTTACGCATAAAATATTCACCTTGCCCAAGATTTCGTTAGAGTTTCAAAGTTCTTGAACGCACAGCCGCCGCCGCCTACCGCCGTTACTTCTCTGCACTGCTCTGCTCTGCTCTGCTAACGCTGCGTACCACCACCAGCAAAGCAGCAGTGGGAACACAGAGAGAATGAAGAAGTGGAGGTAACTCGAGAGAAACGAAAGTGAGCGCGAACGTCGAGATAAAAGGGGAGAGAAAGAAGTTCGCAAAAGACACAGAACAATGGGGGAAAGCAAGGTGACTTTCTGCGAAGGATTTCGTGCGGGAATCTTGAGGTGCCTACCGTAGAAAAGTTTGTGGGCCGAAAAAAAAGGAACGGGACAGGGAACAAGGGGAAATAGGAGTGGACGAAAGACTGAAGAAATCACGGGATCTCCGCGATACTTTTCCGTTCACGACCTTTTTCTGCCTACTCGTAACTCTTTTTGCCGTTCGTATTTCTCCCTATCATCTTGGCTGCCGACGGAATCGAATAAATCGAAGACAGACACCGCCGGTGAACCCGCGGCAACCGATATTCCTGATTTGATCACGATAGAAAATGTTAGCCGAAGTTAGCGCTTGCCGCCGGCGCACTGCGGAATGAAACTATTTCCTTGGACAATGGAAAGATATTGCATTCGAAAAAGATACCGATGATCTCCTAACAAAGCCGAGGCGGACAATTTTGCAGATGAAAATGTCAAGGTTGGACATTTTTGGGACACACTGTATATTTGTCTGCAGCCTTCAATTACCAAATTTTGAAATGTTTTAAAAGATGAAACTTCATGATTTTCACGGTAATTTCAAAATGAATGGTAGAGAATACTTTACAGTATAAAAGCTTTAAAAAGTGGCATTATGAAGACCTTCAGCAAAACAAACGATGATAGCGATCGCGTTGACACGCTATCGACCAGCGATGCTCTGGACAGATTACTCCCGCAGCGAACAAGATGTTAAGATGCTAAGATGTTTACATAAATATTTGTGATAAAGAGCACAGACTGCACAGTGACATGTAATTATAAATATGTCTTAATTAAAAATAACTTGCTTCGCCATGTTACCTTCTGATTTCCATCGCAACTGCTATCTTACCAAGGACTATACCAAAGACTATTGAATTTTATATTAACCTAGATAGATTAACTGATATATTCGCGTTTGTTAAGCGTTGTTTTAAATACCTGATACAGTATAATTAGCCTTCAGTTATTCGCACTCCACTTTTCTACATAACATGGAACTTTATATGGCTCCAACATAAATCAATTTTTATTGTATAAAATATCAACTTTAATGCAAAAGAAATATTTGCTAGTGTAGTCGAAATTTTGAGATTGTATGTATTTCTATATGCAAATAATTAAGAATTAAACAATTAAGCTACTACATAGTTTCAGAAAGTTTTTTCCGGTCTATATTGTATTTTAGTTATACAATTATAACTGTACCGACCAATGTCCGTGTTACCCAAGTAGATTGCGTAGATGCTGCGTCTGACTACAGTCTAGCTGTTCCACTATTTTCGTATTCACTCTGATATCGATTTTTAACAAGACAAAAAAGTAGAACAGAGAGTAGACGCTCATAGACGATACTGTCGAGCACTGCCCGAATTAAAACACAGCATGTAATTTTTCTAAGTGCTAGTTTCAGTTTCCACGTTTGTAATTAAAAAACTCGAACATTCTAATTAAAAGTTGAAGGAGCTTCCCCTCGCCTGTTAATATAAACCAAAGTAGCTGAATAAGTGGTTTCATTACATAAAGAAAAATTGTACGTTTGGTAGCAATTCACCTGATGCATGGTTGCATTGTTGTAAAATAAAACAGAAACGTTATTATATCTTTTTAAATGCAGTCTGGCCATGGGCATGATTTGTTCTACTTTTGAATGTATAAAACATAACATAGCATTCATTACATTCATAACATAGTTACTAATAATTTGTACTCATCAAATATAAGTCCTGACCATCAACCAATAATTGTTAAAATCAATAATGATCGTTCGGACAAAATAAATACGAACACATTCATGCAACACAGCTCATAATTTTTTCCATAAATCCCATTTCATTCACGATCAGCTGAATCTACAATAATACATCACGAATCGCAATAAATATTAGCCAAAGCATCGGGGGACAGACAATAAATCAAGCAGAATTATATTTTAGGCATGCATTGACGCCCGACAGCTTCCCAGTCCGCTACAGCATTATAAATTCATCAGAGAATTAAACGTTCAAAAAATGATCAAACAATTTATAACTGAAGCAAAAGAACTTGAAAGGTCTGGAAGCGAGTAACGCATTATTTCCGAGTCGTACAATCTGTGTAACAAGTATCCTGTGCATCGGGAATATACATCATACTTAACTGGACCGTTCGGTTCAACGCTCGTAGATTCACAGGAACCGAAAGTTGGACTGTATCGAGGCGGTGAAGCGTTGAACGAAGACTTCTCGAGCACAGCTTGCAATAAAAGGTTATTTCGAGATAAATTTTCGGCCATACCGCTCTCGCGGATCATTGGTCCGCGTTAGGCATTGTGCGTAGACTTCCTTATCGCCTATCTGTACTTTCACTCTCTTGCGCGGAAGTTTCGCCGGAAACCCGGAGAATTTATCCGCACAGCTACTCCTTCCGTCCGAAAACTTCTCCAGGATGGCAGAATGTGGGGCAGAGGGGACGCATACACGTGACCATCGCAATATGTTCGATGGCAGGACCGTTAGCTCGCCCTATTGGTTCCGAAGGACCCAAGCTCGAGCTCTTCTCTATTCCATTTATTCCGTATACATAATACATCGTTTTGCGAGCAAGCAGGCCCCACTTGGATTCCTGTCGAGCATGTAGGTATTCTTATTTCTACGCTCGATTTAACGGGCCACGATGGAACCAGCATTTTCATCGGCGTGTCCAAGTTTAGCGCTGTTCCACCATCAATAATCCTGGACCATTAGTCTTAGTCTTCCGGCCAAATCATGCTTACAAATCAATTTTTCCCGGGATTCTCGATTTACCCAGAAAATATGATCCTTCGATGACTTCTACCTATTATACTTTATTTATGTCGCAGTGGTTGCACCAAACACTTTTTCTATTCTGAAGAAGTTCTTCATAATCTTGAAACGTGCACTTTAGCTAACAAGAACCTTTTCCTCGGATAATAATACCTATTCTCTAAAGCCTGAAATAAGGGTACTGATTTCTTGTCGTGCACGTAATGAAATTATAAATATGAACATTCAAAAATTAAGTGTGTAATCCTGATGTAGTAAATATGTCGATGTTTATTATTGGGTATACATATTACCTCGTAATATATTCTTGATGAATTTGTAGATTATTCACAATGAAAATATATTTTGTCGATAATAATCTCCACCATTTCTTAACCATTTATTATAGAATGATGGTGTCTCCATTATTTCTTATGCATGATTTATTTTTATGGCACTATCTAATCCTAAGAGGCAAAGTTACGATGTAGTTTAATTCCATAAGGTTGATTTATTAAAATTGCAAGAGGTCGGAGTACCGGTGATACGAGTTCTGCATCAAAACTTTTAAAAATGAATTTATAGTTCACGGAAGAAATTCTCCGGAGCACGTACGTAGGCGCATTAGATTAAAATATTGATTCGACTGCAAATTGCTTGTTATTCCGGATAAGTATACGCCATTGTCTTCCATATTCACTGGGCCGGCTTTATTGAATTTTCAAGCAGATACTTTCGCTCGATGGCTCGCGGAATGCGCAAGTTTTGTAAACCTTTAGACATCAATATAAATGGAAGGGGGAACATTTTCATGATTCTTCGGCGGCGTAGAACTCGAGCATAAACACCGAGCCGAATACTCTTCTCTCTCTCTATCTCTCTCTCTCTCTTCGGAGTTTTTAGTTTTGAAATGTAATCGAGCGAGAGGGTTGAAATTTATTGAAATCCCGAGCCGAAGGGCCTAGCAGAGAAGGCTGCTGGCAGGCACCTCTTGACCGGAAGAAAACGACTTCTTTTCATTTCAAAAGCCGCTTCTTCGTCGAACGATTACGAGCCCTTCTCTTCTGACAAAAGTAATACGCATTTGAATCAGGGGTTCGCATGAATATGAATGGGAATTGCGAGCGTCGAAAGAGGGCGCGCTCTCGCGAGCGCTCGGGCGCGGGCGCAGGAGGAAAGAGGGTTTAACTCGATGAAATCCACAGTGCAAGCTGCCAGTGCACTGTGAGCCAGTCGGCTCTCGTTCAGCTGCTTTATCGAGTATATGTCCCGATAATGCACGCACCGAAATATAATCCTTGTCGCGGTGGCGCGCGATGAAAGCTTCGGTTTCGCTGCGGCGAAAATCACGCGGAGCTTACCTATCCTGCTATTTTATGCCGCAGGAACCGGCTTTGGAACCCGCCATATAGGCAGGAGAGCATAGGCGGATCCCGGGTGAATGGCTTCCCGACACCGCTACACCACGGATGCAACGCGTAATTACTTTATACGTTTATGGCGACGGGCCTTTCGTTGGGCCCTTTTGTCGGCGCACCGTGTGATTTATCGAGGTAACCCTGCCGCCACCGACCGTCCTGGGAATTTCCAAAGCCCGCGTGGATCTCGACGCCCACGCTCTGCCGTTTACCGCCGATGAATTCGTAACGAATCCTTGTAATCCCGCGTTTAACCGCCTACCCCCTTTCTTCCTCCATGATGCGGACCACTCAACAGTAATGCAGAAATTAGACTCCATTGATTAGCTTCTTTAACATTTTCGGAAATGCCTCTGCAATTTCAAGAATCGTCAGCGAATCTTTACACAAGATAAACAGTTTCCGCATTATTTACAAGATACTGACAGCAAATTAAGATCTATTTCTTCATTTAACAATTTTAGTAAGTTGAGGATAATATATCGAGACTCTTGAATTCCGTTTATTTTTTTACTGTTTCTTGTTTCACTCATTTTTGTCATAAATGCATAAATCCGCAAATCTATTCATTAGTGCTGAATCTATTCATTAGTCTAATCTTTTAATTGAATGACGATTCAATCGTGAATTTTTATCAGTTTATGTTCAACGACTTTTTCGACCCACTGTACAGTGACTCTTGTTACTAGACTACTGATGTTTATGCAAAATAAAACTGTTCTGCATCAATTGGAAGAAAAATCAAATCGAATGTTCTTTCGCTGTTTATTAATTTTTATAGACAGATAATAATCTACATATTGATATTCTTCAATCCTTTTAATATTCCTACTATGTATTTTAAATTCCACTCAATTCTGTCAAATACTCTCTAAACGAGAACAACTTTTTCAAAATTCGACTAAACAACCTGAATTTTTTCTGAGAAGTTAAAAACATTCCTGCATTGAAAATTGTCTTGTATATCGACGTGCTCTCAATCAAATTGCAATTTGTTCTTATGATGAATTAACGCGTTCGTTGTCATCGTTAATTTTACATGGTCTCCATGATTACAATGTTTTATTAACACGTTTGTTTATTGCGTTGACAAGTTGCATAATTAACGTTTCACGAAATATTTAGCACAATGCTTGCCCCGGGAACAGTTTCCACGGTTACAATGCTTGATGAAATCCCCAGAATTCTCTTCATGAAGTGTGCAAAAAATATTGTGAAAGAAAAGCCATATGCTGAAATATTGCACAATCGAGCGTCACCAGCGAACATGTAAATGTAACGCAACCCCTTCATAACATACGAGAAAAATGTAACAAAGAAAAGTCATAGATTCTCCGAATATCGCCCTATACTTTATCACTAGACTGCGGACGTTTATACAAAGGGTCCACCTGAATGAGAATAGACAATCGGACCCGCCACCATTTTTCGTATCTTTATTTACGAAATAAAACCACTTTGCTTGATATACCGTTTCAAGAAAATCCAGATCTGCATCCCCTTTTGTAAACGAAATACGGGGGTGAAAACGCCAACTTTATGAGTGTAAACTTAAAGAGGTAAAAATTGCAATTTTTCAAGATTTTCGGCCTTTTTATCACTTTTGATCGTTTACAACTCGTAAACCAATTAACCAATTTCAATGAAATTTTCGGAACGTATATAATTTATACGAGTTGACCAAACACATCTTTTAAAGTTTCGTTATTGGTCCAGCTAAAAAAGTTGTAAAAATCAATTGTTTTTCACAATTCCGACCAAATGAATTTTTTCAACATATTTTTCAGACGTCATTCACTAAACTACTAATTCTTCTAGCCTTACAGAGAAATTGAAGTCGTTTGGTCCATTCATAAAAAAGTTATTCTGATTTAAAGTGTATCTGATCAGTTATGCTTCTAACTGTATATTCTACATTTTAAATGAGAATTAAAGATCATTATTTCATGTAAAAGTTGTATCGCATTGGTTTCTAAGTGAATTTTTAAAAAATTGAATATTGAACGTCCATTATCGAAATCGTTACTGTCGACGGCAGCACGATCGTTAGACAAGTATGGCGATTGGTAAGAGGAATAGAAAAGGTATTATTGCCAAAAAAAAGTGTGTGATGCAATTTACAGACGTAATCGATAAACATATTCCGACCGGAAATCCGACAAGGATCGGTACCGAGACAGCTGAATTCCTAGCTTCGTGTGTGTGATTCGTGCTGCTACTACCACGGTATTAATATTTGATACACATCATTCGGTTTTACTGCCGGCATAAATGCGTCGGATGGGCGCGTGCGTGCATCGTGAATCACCGGAAATGCGATTCGCCCGGGAATCGATAGATGCTGGATACGTAACCGGTCAAGAGGACCTGTACCGTGAATACATATGCATCATTTTCGTCACTCGAAAACCGTTTTGAACGATCGTTATCCCAAGCATGAGCTGGTAAATGCATTCGTACGTGATAGTTCACTGACGCGTAATAGGATGCGCATATAAAAGAGTTGGCGTTTCGATAAATACTGTGCGGCCCCGGTGCTGCACAAAAATTTTCCTCGATCCTCGGCTCCGACGAAACTCATCTATTCCGCTCGGTATTGTGAAATGCATTATAACACAGTTTTCGTTAAAAGCATTCTATCTATAACAATTATATATATACAATGTATTCAAAAAATAATATCAACACTGAATATCCGACTCTAGAAAAATTGTCGATTTTTAACCTGTGGTCAGTTTGTAAAAAACAGTATACCTGTTTCTCCTTCCAATGAACATTGATCATTATTATTATTGTAATTGATATACAATACTTGATCCACAAAATGTACTGCTTGATTTATTAATGTATGTTTCAATTGTATAAAATCCTCAGTCTAGTAATTAACCATTTATATAAATAGAAACCACCTGTATGAACCATTTAAACATTCTATACAAATTTTTAGACTCCCTACTGTTTTACTATTAAAAACAAAAAATACCTCTTGGAACATTCTCATGACTGAGCAATAAAATACACTGTTGCGTTTACAGTAGTTCATATTCAACAACGTTTTGTGAAGAGGAAAAGGCTGAAAAAGGCCAACAATTTCATTATAATAGGCTACACGCCGGCAAATGAATTAATTATTTTATAAAAGAGAGTTAAACGGGATAATTATTCCGGAAATGTAAAATTGCGTTCCGTGGCAAAGGTGAGAATAATTATGTGTACATCATTCTTCAAACTGAGAAAATTATACAATTATGTCGGAACAGGGGAAGGGGGCACACGATTATATGAAATCTTTGTTCAAGTAAATTGGAAAGCAATACGCAAGTGTATACCGAATAACAAACGTTCATTTTGATTCTGTGTAAACGTTGGTATTTTCTACTTAATGAAGAGCCCCTTTGAATGCGAAATATTCTGGGGAAAATTATGTAGCGGATGTTGCCGGAAGCAATCGTGCTCAATTCAAGCAAATAATTAATTCCCTTTGTTAGCCGGATATCTGTCGAGGAACACGAGGCACATGGTTATGATAGCTGGTTTTCATCAGAATTCCCGAGTTTTGTACTTCAGCGATTCCTTCGCGAACTCCATCACAGCGCACAATAATTCCTTGCGCCTTTGCTTCTCTTCCGTCGCGTTCCACTTCTGGAATCCAAAGTGGTGCTTATAGTCAGATCGATGCTAAGTTATGTCATTATTTGTCACAACGTCTAGGCGTTCTCTTTCGGTAATTACGGTGCTGCCTCGTTCCCGACTCGTTCGCTTGGATAAACGATAAAGAGCCCACCGTTATTAACGGTTTCACCCTTCACTTTGCTGTTTTTGCTCTCCGCTTATTATCCGATATCCACGATGGAAAAAGAATAGAAAATGCTCATTCGGTAATTATGCCAAAAGAAGCCGGCCGGATGCTTCCGTTGGCGATAATCGACAAAATTTCCTGCGCTTGAAACGCGCTTTTCGAGTCATTACAAATTACTGCACAGCTACGAATAACGCGACAGCACAATATTATTTTATCAGAACAATATTAAAATTATAATTATGCCCACTTGCGTGCGAACGAAATTGTACGTTCCGGAAGTCTTTAGCCCCCTCGCGGTTCTACAAAAGATTATTATTAAATATTTATATATTTTATCCCCTGCTCTGATATAAAGTTGTTTTGCCTTGGAAAATGTATGTAGACATTTTTAACTGTAGAATAAATTTGTACAAGAGTAAAATAAACGTCTTAGAAAGTCCTTTGGACTTCTTTCAAAAAGTTATCCTACATGGAATGGTGTACAGACCTTTTTGACTGTAGAATAAATCAGTCCAGATAAAAGAAGAAACTTATCATCTTTTGATCGTGCAGTACAAGAAGTTTAAAAGTCCCTCGATCATCTGAGATTATTCGAGCCGCACGCAACCGTTCCCCATACGTATCCCAGACGTTAAATACGTTGCTCTCTGTATCTGATTTAGAAGGTACGATATTCTCCCTCCGCGTCGGCGGACGGCTCCTTTCCCGAAGGGAGCTTCCAGGGCATTATGGTTTCGGTCAAAGTTTGGCTAGAAACGTGGAATAGGTTGTGTAGAGATGAGATCCAGACCGGAAGAAGAAGATATGGTAGAAAGAGTGAGAAACCGGTAGAGGGATGTTGAGTGAGAGGAGAGAGAGAGAGAGAGAGAATGCGAGCGGGAGCTTAAAGAGAGAATTTCAGAGGACGTAGAGAAGTGGATGGGTACGGACTGGTCATGTAAAGCGGAATGAATCTCGCAGCCGCACGTGGCTTGGCCACAATCCACGCTATTCCAACCACTCTTCGCGTTGTGTAAGCTTTTTATGTCGGGAATTTAAATTAGATACAAACACTTTCCATTCACAACCGTTGAAATTCGCGCCGCGCCTACCGAATCACCCTGGAGATATTCCGTTATTTCATGGTGTTTTATACTTCGCTGCTGTGTTCCACCCTCGTCTTAGCATTTAAACGAGAATCAAGAGGTCATATTGCGAACGGTATTGAAGATAACCCGCGGAATTTCTGAGGGGATTATTTAAATGTCTGAGAGCTTAGATCGCGACGTTATTACGAATCGACGCTGAACATCTTATTGTTTGTTGACTCTCGCGTACTTCTTCTGTAAATTAGTTGATCAACTTTCTCATTAGAGAATATTAATGAGACCCACTTCTTAACACTAGGTTTACAGTACCCGTCATTCTGATGGATCTTAATATTTTTAATTTACAAATATTGAGATTGTCACGATGTATCCATGAGGAATTATTCAGTACGTTCATTTCTTTGGGTATATATTATTCCGAGGTGTTTATAATTTATAATTGAAATGATAGCAACATTTCACATGAATTTTCAGACAACACAAACCATTTTGTTTTCTATCGATTTGTATTTAGAGTGTCAGATTAAATGAAGTTGTCAATCTGAGAATTTATAGTTCAATTGTTGAGTAAAGGTTTAATATTTTCTGAAAGAGCTGTGTTGCATTTAATAAAATATTTCGACAAGGAAGATTAGCAGCGAAACGAATGCTGATAGTGAACGTGTTAAATCGATAAAAATTGGAACTGAGTACACTATTCGTTGATCGAGGATTAACAACTTCTCCCATAAATGGCACACAGCCGAACAATAGCAATATGTCGCAGCATAGCCGCTTGCAACAAAGTAAAAGTACGAAATTTGTGGGTTCTGCGGAACGAGTAGCCAATTATAGGCAGCTTTGATTTTACAGTGCCGTGAATTTCGGCGAATAGTCAGAGCCTAGCACTGATCGGCCGCGGGTTTACGCGAGTAGTTAAAGTCAGTGCAGGTTAGCCGTGAGCATAAACATGTAGTCGTTGCCGATACTGGTCAGCCGTGAACATAAGCAGTAATAAACCGTGGTCAATTCAGTTTGTCGGGTGAAACCAGTCGGGAGTCGCGGCGATTCGGGTCGATACCCGGTCGAATTGAACATAGTGCGAGATATCGAAGGTGCCTACCGGGAGGTATAGGTTGAGTAGAGGCGTGCCAAAATGTGATTGCGGCAACATTGCGTCACCGCCAGTGGTCCCGGGGTATCTTTGGAGGCTCGTCGTTGGAGAGGACGAAGTAGGATTCTCCTCCTTTCGAAAGCGTCGTTAGGGGCCTTTGGCACAAGGCCAATCACATCGACTGGCTACTGTGTATGTTTCACCCCGACACAGTGCTACCTTTCCCTACATACGTTCTCTACCCTTGGGTCTAGTTTGGTCTGGCATGGCTTGACTCGGCTCGGCTCGGCTCTGGCTTCTACCATGGTACACGGGAGCAGGGGAGCAAGGGGAATGGGGATTCTCGTTTCTTGTTTGCACCTATCGCTCACCCACACACGGAGTGTCTTTCTCCCCTGCAAACATCGATATGACCAATATATTGGAATATGACCAGGACATTGTGTACAGTCGGTTCGAGCATCTACGATCATTCTGACTTCCTACTTTCCTCGGGAGAAAATTGCTTCGTGACAGAGAGCATATTGCGATACGATAACATTCAAACGGGGCGAAGGCTAAATTCGTTTAACGATCGACGATCGGCATCTTGTTAATTTCGATGGATTTGTTTAACCTTCGAATAGCGGACCCATTTTGACTCACAGTTACGAACGTTTCATCTAAATTCTAATTTTCTAGTAACCAATTTGTGCCATTAGCTATTTGTATTAGGTCAAGTGAAAAAATCTCAGAGATCAACATATTAACTCATCGCATAATTGATGCACACGAAAATTGTAATGTGGTACATTTATTATGAAATATTAATAATTATATGATAATTAACGTTGTAATTATCATATAAAAATTTAATACGTTAAACGCACACAACCCGTGTTTGATATTTAATTCAATTCTACAAATTATACCAATTAATTATGCACCAGGGAGTTGCATTTATTAATGTATATATTGTGTGTGTGTGTTACACTATGAAAGCTTTAATTAATAAATATACAAGAAATTTCTCGTTGAAAGTACTGCAAGCTTGATAAATATAATTCATTGTAACTAGACTCCGGATCATCATGCAAAATAAAAAAAGTTTGTGCATAAATTTCAAGACACAGGAGCTAAAAATAAATTTATATTTTTCACTAATAATTTTAATGGACTAAAAATAATATATTAATACTCTTTAAAGTCTTTTAATATTTTCGCTGGTTTAAATTACACCTAGTCATTTTTGTCATAATTCTGTAAAATTCGGAGTCTAATTGTAACACAAGATTATTCCGAAAAGTTAGCTTTCAGCTTCGCAATCATGTTCGCACGTGTCCGAAATAATTTGATAGTATCGAAACGCGAAAAGAGGTTGAACGCGGAACGTAGGAGCGTTCGCCAGTGGAGTAAATGCAAACATCTATTTTACACCCAGCACGATTCAGAGAGTTTGCCGTCTGCGATTCAGTCGGCAGCTAAGGAAGAGAGAAAGAGATGGCACGGGTTGAACTCGAATTAGAAGTGGAGTTTGAGAGAATGAGAGCAGGTAGTTAGCATGCTAATCCCAAAGTGGAAACACTTAAATTCATTACACAAACTACTAATTACGAGGATAATGAGCCATCGCTAATCGCCGAAAGAATTACACTTCTCCCTCTCGTAAGAGGTCTCACCAAGAACGCACGGGTGCAGAATCATAGAACGCGAATACATCAGCGGCGGGGCGAACAAGTCTGCCGGGGCTGAATCTTTTGCATTCAACTAAGAACGGTCTCCCAGATCACGTTTTCGAGCCACGACCGGGGAATTATATCAAAAAGCGATTTTGATCATTGACATTCAGCCAGCGAACGGGAACATGAGTTTCGGTGTAGTTGGGAAAAAGTTTAACGTATTAATTACGGAAACTTCCACCGGGACGCCGCCCTTTTTTTTTCTTCTCCCCCGCGTCGCTTTGGCCCGCTTTCTTCTTTTTCTTCGTGGCCTCCTTCATCTTCCTGGCCGACAGACCGTATCGCATTACTTAATACCGATGCCGACACGAACTGCAAGTTTTTAACGAGGTGAAACGTTTGACACCTCGTAAAAGAACCCGCCGAACTACAATAGCTTTCTAATATAATGGTTCTCCTTTCAATTACTTCTGAAACCCATCAACATTTATAGCATTGATTCTATCAATCAGTCAGCGATAGTCATCGTTTTGCAACGTAATTTTGCAACGTGATTTTCTTTTTATTTTCCCAGTGCTACCTTTCTTGTTAAATGTACATATGTACAATTATTTCTATACATTTCCGCTATTATTGTTCAGTTAAGCCTATTCTTAGATGAATATATGTATACAATATTTTTATTTCAGTTAATTATTATATCTTTATAGATATAAAGTACAACTCCTCTTTCACGCGAAGTCATGAAAAATATATTTACATAACTATCACACTCGTATATATTTTTATGTATGATTTTTTTCAGTTCTCACAAGATTGAAATTTAAAAATAGATCGAAAAAATTAAAAGACCACTTCACATAGTCTTTTTCGGCTCGTTATATAAATCAAAGAATATTTATATCCTTGCCCTTGTCACTTCTTACGACTCGCTCGCAAATTCATTTCACTTCGCACGCCAATCAATTTCATTTCCCCAATGATGTACGATCGCGAATCTAAGCGCGCAGATTGTCTTTCCAATTCTCCTACGGTTATAAATCCCAGAGGTTTGGCCGTCATGGTGCACGTTGGATTCGGATTATTGCCCACCAAATTAATCTTTGGAAATTGTTTCGGGACGGTCGAGCAAACGGTCGCGAATAATGAAACGCTCGTGAATTTTAAATTAAAACGTCGTTTCGCAGAATTGATCACACGTAATAACGGGAGTCTATTTTCTACAGAAAAATTGTCGCGAACGTTGTTAACGGAATAAATTGAGAAATTTGTTAAGAAAATTTCGATAGAGATATATTTACACGCGTATAAGTTCGTAATAAATTTATAAAAATAATGCTGAAGTTTACCCATGAAACAAGTCTCTAGATTCGCAAATTACATTGTATCAAAAAAGAAAAAGTATACAGTAAGATTGCAATGTTGAGCAATTTCTGTGCTTAAGGGTGTAGTCGAAATTCCATTTTTATAAGCTTTTGGTAGGTCCTTTGTAGTAGGTTCTGTAGATATAAAATTAAGAATATCTTTGGTAGTTAGGTTACGAAATAATCCATGACGGTCCCTTCGTGCTCGTGTTTACGCCCATTCTCAAGGGCTCGTGGGTATGTCTGAATAAATACTTGATTGAGTCTAAGAGGCTTTATAGTACCGCATTTCTGCGTCGAGTGGGACCAACACTTGGACTGACCCGTTGGGTTGAGCATAACTTTACCGTGGTCCACAAGGGGATGCGGGGATGGGGGTGTAGGGAATGGCAGTAGCAAGGGACGTGACTGGCCTACGAGGGGTGGCATTACGCCTAGACGAGCCCGGATCAGCGATACGGCGCCAATCTCTAACCAGTCTCAACCTCCAAAGCACGTATATCGTTACGCTCATGACGCCATGCGCCATGCAACCGCGTCTATCTTCTTCGAGCGCCTACATGTAACCGCACATCTACAACACAGAGTCTCCGCGCGACGTTCTGTCCCTCAAGAAAGAAATATCTTGTATGCCACGTATGCGAGATGAAGGATAGACGAACAGTATTCCCGGATATATGGAAATGCCGGCCAAAGGTCAGCGTGACCTCGACTCTTTCCACGTGGACTTGAATATTTAAATGATAGGTGTATGAAATAATTCGCAACTCTTTTTTCGTGACCTGGTTTGTTAAACAGGGTATCTTATTTAATTCTGCCAGCCCTAACACCTTGGTTATTTGTACAGACACAAAGAAATATTTGGGGAGGGACAAAAGTCAATGTGAGTGAAGATCATCTCAAGGCCATATTTTCCGAGATCTTACCAACAGTAATATTTTTTAAAATGGAATGATATAGTAGCTGAGAGATTATTTTCCTATCTTTAACAGAGTGCTTCAACAAACAAACTATATTGAAATATGCAGGAAACTCGAATCACACATTAATTGAAGCTTAGCAGCACTTGAAAATGTTAACTAACAATATGAGAAGACTTGCCGATTAAATGATTTGTGTAAAAATAGTTCTGATAGATCTGCAAAAAAAGCAGCTCGAAATAATATCATTAATCTGGAGTGACTATCATCAGGTTCCTGTTGTAATTCAAATTGACAGCTCACATGATTTAAACGAGATAAACAAAAAGTGCGGAGCGGTATCAAATTTAATAGTCCCTGATATAGGATACTGGATACGTGATATACGGTATGTATAGAATTCCGGATAGATGATATACGATACGTGATGGACAGTACATAATGGGGGTGTACTATACACAGTATATTATTCATATATAATATACAGTAACATGATATGGTCAACTTATTATTCAAGTATTGTCATTTCGAAACAGTGTAATTTGTAATCTTGTAACGTCATGATCCTTTATTATTAATTAGAAATTGATATAATATACTTTATGAACAGCTTTGGAAATGCTATTTAGAAATCACTTACATGGAAATATTAAATGTTCAAAAAATTTGTAACTTTCTTTGCTACTACATGAAATTAGACAAGAGAAGACAATGTTTACAAAGACCAACTAATACAAGTGCTATTGGTTTCTGGAAAATATTAATAACAATTACCGCAAAAAGCAATTGTCGTCACTCGCCAGCACATCAAGAAAATTCGAGGGCCACAGCCGCATTTGCGGAAACGCGTTAAGTTACACTCGACAACTTAAAACTTTTTCCCAGCGACGCAAAGGTTCCACGGAATAATTACAGCGAGGCAGCCAGAAATTAATGACCGGTGTCACTTAAAAGTACAAGGCTTCTCTAAAGCCGGAGCGGAGCGTTTCAGAATCAGCGCCGAAGCCGCGAAGTTCGTTAAAGAGGTCCGGCGTTTTAACTTGAACAGGTTGCATATCTTGGTCGAATAAAGGATCTGCTTGTAATTTGTCGTGAACGAAACGGACACGAGCGTCAGGCTAACCTTTGCTACGTGTAAAGACGTCGTTTACATGCAAACAGCGTATGCCGGGTAACTGGGCTCGTAAAGAAGCAGCGCAAGATACCCCGTCCAATGGTAATTTCGATCTCGTAGATAGGGAGTTACAGTACGCGGACTGTAATTACTCTCGCACTACCCCCTTATACTTTGTTATCATGTATGCCTACATGGAAATGCCCGGGACTTGAAAGTTCGCCTGATTTTCCAGATAGTATATGCGCGGCTGTTTGGTTTATTCGAACGTGTAGCCCAGCGGCAGCGCCCAGCGACCGATGTATTGTTTTCACACGCCAGCCGGTCACACGCATACATATACACATACACATATATAGATCTCAGTAATTAACCCTAAACTTAGAATGCAGCCCAAGAGATTAACCCGAACTCCACTTTGGGTCTTGGGTCAATTTATCGGTGGGCCGGGAACAGTAATTTTCTGCTGCTTAATACCTACCGGGGCTCGCCTAATATTCTACACTTTTGCTGAAACGCACGGAATTGAATTCCTATTAAAGTTTCGGTAGAACTCGATGAGAAAGGGGGCTGTGGCGAGGCGAGTAAAGGCGACTAGAGGCGAGTAGAGGCGAGGCAAGGCGAGACTGGGGCAGGTGTAGGCGTGGCGGGGCCGATGGTTAAAATATTCGTGGCCACAGACACGAACGTCAGAAACGCGGAACTTAGCCGAGTCAACGTTGAGAAGTTTAAACGGGTGCACTCGTTCCTCCGTGTTTGACAAGGCGTTTCAGGAAGAAAGTACTTTTGCTGACTTTGTTAATAACTTGTAACTCGGTTTCCACATCGGGATTGTGTACATTCATCACCCGCGCGCAAAGTTTAATATCTAATTGATACTTTTGAGTAGGTCGTTAAGCCACATTCGGCGCATCAGCGATCTCGGTTGATTTCGCGATTCCGTAGCTTTTCCGAAACTTCGAGTTATACTTGAGGCAGCATGATGCATATGCATGGATGATGAAACGAATACAAAGGCCGAGGATGTTGCCGGATGTTAATGAAACGTGATATGATGTATAATTAAGCCTCCTATAGCACGATAGTCTGGAAACGCGGTACAAAAATGGCGACGCCCATTTATTACGCGATACTGTTAAAACGCGATTTTAAGTACCATGATTGACTAACCTCTAGCCTCAAATAACACTCGTAACTAATTTATTATACAAATCAAAAACTGAGTAGCTGGCAAAAATTACAATACTTCTTTTTTCCCATTATGTAATTTAGAGTTGCCATATTTTTTTTAGGGAGATCTTCATATTTTGTGCTGCTAGGTTGCAGAATTAACATAGTAGCGTATTTAACGACCCAGAATACAATAATCGTTATGCAACCTTCAAGTGCGCATGAACTTCCATGTTCACGTCGAAGGTATGGATTTGAATTATATTCTTTTACGTTTATGGAAACATTTATTTCATCCCCCGAATATCGCATACGTTAGCGTTTACACTTCTCATGGTTCTAATTAATTAGTGCATTAAAATTGAATAAAGAAGATATTTGTGGTAAAAATGTACATCTCGCGAGTATGGAGAAAATTAAATATGAATTAATTTATCAATTATGTTATGAAAATTGTGTGTGCCGTGTAAAGTAATAATAAGTATGTAATTATGTAATGTAAAGTAATTATTTTGTAATAATTACAAAATAATTGTAGTGACAATTTTGAGTATTCTTCATACTCTAAAGCTTATCATACGGAAGAGAAAACTGCATATAATTAATTGTTACCATTATGTACAGTGATATGTTGCTACAGATGTGATGGTGTTACAAATATGACATTGAAGGTTATAAATGCAAGCAACGAACATGATATATTAGCTGAATGAAGCACTTACTTTTTCATTGAAGAGATAAACATCCAACGCAATTAACATAAAGCAATTAACCCAGAGGAAATGCATCAATCATTCAAGATTATCTTCGGACCGCGTTCGTCAAATTGCAATTCAAGAGAGTAATTACACTTCAGCAAGCAAGTCTGTTACAGAGAAATGGATTACCAGAACATCATTCTCCGTGTTCTGAAACATAATTTCAGGTTTTTGTAACAAGATGGGAAACAAACATCAATTCCAGTGAAATTTCAATTACGAACGGTTCAACAATCATCACGCGAGGGAAGAAAACTTTAAAATAAATGCGAAACGCATTTAATCGATGCTTCAAACAACCAGTTAAGCCAAACTTACTTTGGCTTTGCTTTTGTTGAACAACTTTTCCTTTAGTCGTAGCTCGGTCTTAGTTTCGGAAATAATCGTAAAAAGCTTTCTATAAATTTAGATTACAAGTACACTTTATCCTTCTACAAACTGTCACTGAACGGTAACTAAAATGTACCAAATCGTTACAGAATCTCAAAGCGAAGGTATAGTCCAAGTTGTTTGGTCTTAGATTGACAGGTTGTTATACATACATACAGAAATCCATGTGAAATGCGAGAACATTGCAAGCGTAATCAACCTAACAACAATTAACTTGAACTATACCTTCTCTCTCAAATCCTGTATATGATTCTGTATATTTTAATTACTGTTCGATGACAGCAACAGCTCGTCCCAGAACAAAGTGTATATATAACAGATAGTCGTTCTACATTATCCACATCACCGCGTGCTTGTGGCGTCATCTAACGGCTCCTGTCGCTAAACGATGCACGACGCTGAGTACAAACCAACATGGCGGAGCCCTTACCTGTGAAAAACGTTTGAAATTTTCTAACTTTTAAACCAGTGAATTTCTAACGTTAACACTTCAATTTTTGGCATTTTCTCGTCGAAATCTACTAGGTTATATTAAAAAAGTCCATAAACTTTGGTTTCGTAAGATGAAGTTTAACCAAGAGTTTATCTCCAAATTAAAATTGGCGGCATCGATGTCGGGTCGGCGCACTAATCTGTCCAGTAATGCATTGGCGTCGACTTTGTGGTACAATATACAATATAATGCATTTGCACGAATCTTTGCATTTAACATATAATTATAATGATCTAATACAGCATCTAATGAACAAGCAAGTTATTCATCGAAATATTCAATGCCCAGAATGTAAAAATATTTTCATGTATAGAAATGTATTCACAAATTTTACGATGCATTGTCCAAATAAATATTATAAGATTGTACCTGGACGAAAAAGACGACGAGAGACATGCAACTTTAAAGTGAGCAAATATGCAATAGCAGAACACTTGGTTTTCTAAGGCACACTTGGACATAATAAAATTTTGTCGATCGATTTTTAATAATTAAATCGCCACGACCATCTTTGACGTGTAATGAGTTAAATACATGTAGTAAGACTGCCGTTGATTGAACAAATTTTTGTAGAGAGGTAATATAAATTAATATTTCAATGAAATATTCAGGTACATATTTACCGTATCGATGTACTTTTTGAAATAATGAACAAACTCTATCCAATAAACAATTTACTCAAAATATTAACCCTTTCGTTACTGTTGATACCTAATAGCGCTTTCAATAATTAATATGCATAAGCATATACAGGGTGTCTCAAAATACCTTCAACATCCAGAAATGGGAGGTTCCTGAGATCATTTGAAGCGACATTTTCCTTTGCAAAAATGGCGTCCGCGACTTTGTTTTGGAGTTATTAACGAAAAACACGGACCAATCAGAGCGCGGCTACAGCGGATTGATTCTGGCTCGGCCAACGGCGCTCTGATTGGTCCGTGTTTTTCGTTAATAACTCCTTAACAAAGCCGCGGC